>JBBPCX010070810.1:0-10414 GCA_037974365.1 Hydrocynus forskahlii
ATCAGTCCCTCATGAAGCAGAATGAGGTGCTTGTGTAGGAATTTAACAGACACTGGCATGGAATGGGTTCACACTCAGAGAGATGCTATGAGAGCTGTATTTAGTTTCTTATTTCTGGGCACTTGTTATTTGTTTGTAGCCGTTATATCCAATAAAAGTGTCTAATTCTGTACAGTTTTAACTGTATTATTAAATATAAATCATCTATAAAATATTTTTTTCTCAAATTTGAGCAAAAAAATAAATTATCAGCTAAGTTATCTGCATTCTGTCTAGAAATCTGCATTTTTTCTTGAAATTAGTGAAATTTTCAGCATTTTTCATTGCAACAAACATCTGAATTATTTCTTTTAATAAGTTCGGTTATTTGCGCTAATTAAAATAAACAGATCTGCAAGTACTGCTGTACCTGATTCCTGTATTCATGATGCGAGTATAGTTAACAGTGTTTTTGATGGTTAGAAGGAAAAACACATTTCTAGGTGTGAAAACCTTCAGGGTTCCAGTCAGGTGAGAAATAAGGAATGTCTTGTGTTGTGTGATTACGGTACGTCCTTATTGGCTACGTGGACGGCAGTTCCAGTCTGTAGCTCCTCCCCCTCCCCCCACATGTACTGTGTACATGTACAGTGTTGTTAAACTATAAAGCGTAAAGTCTGTGGTGAAGTTACCACTTTTGTGAAAATCAGACCTACGTCCTGCTCCTGAAAGTAGCCGGGCGCGTTGCGACCCTCGGTCGTGACCCTCGGTCGTGACCCTCGGTCGTGACCCTTTGTTGTGACCCTCAGTCGTGACCCTCGGTCATGACCCTTGTGACCCTCAGTCGTGACCCTCGGTCGTAAACCTCAGTCGTGACCCTCGGTCGTAAACCTCAGTCGTGACCCTCGGTCATGACCCTTGTGACCCTCGGTCATGACCCTTGTGACCCTCAGTTGTGACCCTTGGTCATGACCCTTGTGACCCTCGGTCGTGACCCTCAGTCGTGACCCTTGGTCATGACCCTTGTGACCCTCGGTCATGACCCTTGTGACCCTCAGTCGTGACCCTTGGTCATGACTCTTGCGACCCTCGGTCGTGACCCTCGGTCGTGACCCTCGGTCGTGACCCTTGTGACCCTCGGTCATAACCCTCAGTCGTGACCCTCGGTCGTGACCCTCAGTCGTGACCCTCGGTCATGACCCTTGTGACCCTCGGTCATGACCCTTGTGATCCTCAGTCGTGACCCTTGGTCATGACTCTTGTGACCCTCGGTCGTGACCCTCTGTGCGTCCTGCTCGGTGTGTCGGTGGAAACGCAGGTCTACCTCCCGTCCAGGTTTTGCGCTCGGATTCTTCTCCGGACAGGCAGGAGGCGACGCTGGGCTGGAGACGTTTTTATTTATTACATTTTTTTTTATTTATTTTGGGGGTTTATGTAACGGTAATGACAGTGATGTCTCCTACTGAAGGAGGGGGTTCCTCCGGCTGCAGTGCGTCACACACTGACACACACACACACGCCCACACACATATAGGATGGAGATGATGGTACCAGAATGGAACAGTCCTCCCACATACTACACACACACACACGCACACACACTCTCTCCGAGAGCGAGCTGAGCGCACGGTAGGGAGATAGCCGAGCCCAGGGAGTCGAGCTGTATCTGCCGGATAATAATTATTCACCTCTTCACCTCAGCGTGCCACACACAGCTGCCCTCTCACAGCGGTGCTGAGATTACACACACACACACAGCGGGCACAAACACAGCACCGCACCGACACCGGCCCGCCTGACAGCTCCGCGCCCGCGTCTGTTCCAGCACTGTTCATCTTCCTCTCCAGTTTCAAAGAAAAACACAATTACAGCTGCTTGAAATGGACAGAATACCAGAATACTGTGTCTGTATCACGACTGCTGTTACAGAATCAGCCGCCCGGAAACCTGCACACATTCTGTCTGTGTTCTCCTCCTGCTGCTGCCAGATGATGGATGGGGGAGGTGAAGTGTGACATTACTGCTGATTGTTATTGGCAGTTGCACCGATTTTTTTTTTTTTTTCCATAAAAGGGTTTTCTTTTACGGTGGAATTGAATGGAACCGAATGTCTTATTGTCTCCAGTACAAATATGGTTGTAAATACTTATTGAATTTACAGTCCAGACCCACCAGTGAGGCTCCACGTCCCTCCGAGTGATTATATGGAATGTTGGTGGAAAATCTGAACAAAATTAGATTTTTTTTGTGCTGAATCCGTGCTTTAGTCAGTATCTGTAGATAACAGTGAGCTCTACAGTGTCAGAAACCGCATTAGCAAGTCTGAGATTCCTGAACATGGTTTATCTGTTAGTAAAGATGATTTTTTTTTTGTTTAAAAATCACAGTTAGAGCATGAAATGGACAGAATACAGAATATTGTGTCTGTGTTACTACGACTGCAGTACGTAGAGTATCAGTGGCCTGGAAATCCTCAGTCTTTCTCCCTCTGTCCTCTTGCTGCTCCTGTCAGAAGCTCTCTGAGCTGGCGGAGCTTTTCCTCTCTGTGGTAGATGGTGGTGGTGAAGTGACATTATTGATTATTGTTATTGCCAGTTGCACCAATATTTACATAAAAGGCATTTTCATAGTGGTGATGAATGGAACCGAACGTCTCCAGCCCAAATATATCCATTACATTTACGCTGTAAATCCACCAGTGAAGCTACACGTGAGTGTTTATATGGATGTTGATGATGGTAAAATCAAATCAAATCGAAATCAGTTTTCTTTGGGCACTATTTTGCCCCATGACATCCTGCATGTATCCCTCCACCATAAATGAGTTTTTTTTCCTGTCATTAACTTCTCAAAAGTATCATAAAACAGTGTCTCAAGCACCAAACAGTAAATTCATGACCATTTCATGTAAGACCTTTCTGTGAGGGAGACATTAAACTATTCGGTCTTCTGGAAATTGGTCTAAATCTGTTTGATGGTCCACACAGAAGTTCAAGTTCAAGTATAGCCCAGATCCATCAGACCCATCAGAACAGTGTGTCATAATTAATCACGATAATGATAACGTGTCCAGTCATCCACCCAGTGTGAGATTATGGGCTCTACTTTGACAATCTAGTGTAAAGCACAAGGCGCAACCAGCATTTTTGAGCATGCCCAGATCCATTTTGCTTGTTTTGACAGTGGGGAAAAAAATAGACTTGAGGCACAAAAAGTCTCTTAATTATTCCAAGGTGTGTTTTGGGCACAACATTCAATAAACCAATCAGAACAGCTCATCACCTCAACTTTAAAAGGGAGGCGGAACTGTGTAATTATAGATGTAATTGCTGTTATAACGGTGTTGTAACTTTATCCTCCACTTTTTTGTAAAAATATTCTGACAAACATCCTCAACCAGATGTGTTTAAACACCTGTGTGTGTGTCGAATGGTGAAACAGCCCATAATCAATACAGAATTCCGATAATGAACTTTTTAAATAACTTGTTCTTTGCTGTGTTTTGTTAAAGAATATGATTCTGTGAAAGGACCAGTTGTACTCTATAATACAATGAATATAAACAAAATAAAATATCAAGAAACATCGGTGTGTTTCGAGTGTGTAACTGTGTCCACAAAGGCCGTCATGAACCCCCACGTTTCTAAACGCGCCGCTTAAATATTGTTTAAGAAAACACCACTGACATGGTTTGTGTTGGTGTTACGAATCCAGCTACCACCATGGCCACGCCCCCTATCATGCCACAATCGGACGATCGCGGTCTTTGGAATTCTAGCCACGCCCCTTAGCCACTGCCCAGATGCACACCTCCCACTACGTCACGACGTCATGGCCCCCGTAATTCTAGCCACGCCCCTTGGTCCCACACGCACACCTCCCACTACGTCACGATGTCATGGCCCCCATAATTCTAGCCACGCCCCTTGGTCCCACACGCACACCTCCCACTACGTCACGATGTCATGGCCCCTGTAATTCTAGCCACGCCCCTTGGTCCCACATACACACCTCCCACTACATCACCGCAACAGTCCAATCGATTGCGGTCTTCATCCCAGGACCCTAGAGCTCTTGTGCTTCTGGATTACTCTTTGTTTTGTCTCGTTTTTGGATTACCTGATTTTCGACCTTGCTATGTTCTCTCCCAGGGACTTTTCATTACTCTCAGTTGTGAACTCGGCCTGTTTCCTGGAATACGAACCTGCTGCTATTTTATCTGCTTGTCTTTTTTCTTTTACTGCTCAACTACTCTTTGTCTGGATGGATTAAACTATTTATGCTGTTGTGGTTCATCTTCCCCAGTTTGGTTCCCCTCATCTCTACTATAACCGTACATTGCTTCTTCCATCACAGTGTACTTCCCCAGAACCCTGACGGTTGGTCAAAAGCACGATGTCGTTTCGCTGCTTTATAGTAGTGGCGTGCCAACAATGCACACAAACACACCTCGTTTTAAAAGCACAGTTTCTGTAAGTGGAAAACACGCACATCATGCGTTATTTTGAAATTGGGCTTGGAAGTGAGGGCTGCACTGGTATGAAACCAGTTAAACCACTATGCATTTCTCAAAATAGGTACAAAACAGTTCCCTATGTGTGTATCCAGATTTGGTCCTCAGTCTTTACTTTGCTTGTCAGAAGTGAGATCTGAATTCCCTTCTTTCCCCGTCAGACCTGTCAAATCCAGCAGCTTCACCCCCACATCAGCCGAACAAAGCAGGGGAAGCCGCTCGGCTTGTTGTTGTTGTTGTTGTTGTTGTTGTTGTTGTTTATAAGTGTCATCTTCTTTAACATCATGGAACATTTCCGGTAAAAACGCTTGGAACGGCGTTTTCCGTCTCCAGCATGCCGTCTGTGTTTGTGATGAACATTAATGTATTAAGACTTTATGGACATTTGGATCAGTTCTTTTGGTCCATTTGTTCTGAAAAGTTACGGCGTACTTGCTGAATTTAAGTATGTTAAACTAAAATAAACGGAAATTTTGGACTAGAATTTGAAATAAAATGTCACATTTAGGGTTCTATGTACAGGATGAGAACCTACATTCACTTTAATTGTGGGTCGACTGTTACGAGTGACTTTATGTACAGTACATGTAATGAGTTTGTGTCATAATTACGTTCAGCGTATATATTGTATAGTACTGTGCGAAAATTGTTTGGTTTCTTTCTGCCAGCAAAAACTCAAGTAAATGCAAACAAACAAGAAAGCAATAAAAAGTATCTTATTTTTAAGTAGTTGATATTTTATGTGACTGTTAGAACAACACAGGTTTGGTTCCAGATTTATGCTCTTTGCCTCCAGTCATTGCTTTGATTTATATAATTCCAAAAGCAACACACCTAATTTTACATAATGAAATATCTGAGCCAGCCCAGGTATTTCACGGGAGCTAAAAGTGATACTAGGCTCCCGTAAGGACAGAGGTCCAGAAATGGTTATGCAAACACTTTGTCATACATAAAACCACTATTTTCTGTGTTAATGTTATTCGCATTTATTGTAATATTCGTACTTTGTACACTATTGACACTATTGCCCAGTAGTAAACACCTTTAAAGTATAATTTTCTCAGGTGCCTAAGACTTTTGGACAGCACTGTATGTTATACATACAGTTTATATAAACGTAGTCAACGAGTGTATATACGATATGATGCATATATAAAGTACACAGTCAATATATCATATATACGGTGTATTTGTCACATGTATGATGCCTTTCGCTGGATGCTGTGGATGAAAACTGTATGCTGTGAAAACATCCCACGGCTTCAGAAAAAATTGTTACTGAACATGATCTCAATAATTAATGCAGTGTTGAGATTAGTGTTGAGGTTAGTGAGCCGTAACATTAAAACCAATATAGTGCCTAAATAATGCAAGCCAACCATGCCAACCCCCCCCCCACCCCATTGAGTCAGCTCTTCTAGGAAGGTTCTAAATTTTGGAACACTTTTGGATCTGATTGAATTAGAGCATTAGTGAGATCAGGTACTGAAGTTGGAAGTCCAGATCTTCCTAAAGGTACGAAATGGAGCTCCGTCGCTCCAGAGACTCCACAGACCAACACTGTGGGGTTTCATACCCCTGTAGGTCCTGCGGGTTGTGAGGTGGAGCCTCCATGGATCGGATACGTTTGTCTAGCGCGTCCCACAGGTGCCAAACCAGATTGAGGCGTGGAGAATTTGGAGGTCGTAGAGGAACTCGTTCCTCAGGCCGAAGGGCCTGTTTAGGTCGGTGGTCCCTGTGAAAGTAACGTGAGAAGGTGGAGAGAAACGCTTTTCTCGTGGTTGTTGTTGATAAGTGACGTGTTGAGTTGGAGCTCTGGTAATTTCCGTGCTCTTCCTCCAGCCCTGTTGAGCTGGAGAGCTCCGGCAGTCGAGTGTGTGAGTGTTTATTTTATTTTTTCCCGGTAAGGGCGCTGTTTTTCTTCTTTTCTCTGCGCCGCGGACGTCTCCAGAGAGTGGGGTTTATCCTCCGGAGCAGGATAGTCATCTCCACACTCGAGGAGCCTCGTTACCCACAGCTGCGAGGGCTTCTCTCTGTAGTCCTTTCACCGCCTGGCCACACACACACACACACTCACTCACACACACACACACACACACACACACACACACACACACACACTCACACACACAGTTCCGTGGTGCTCCAGGCCACTCCACATGATAAGCCTTCTTTAGAAGGAAATATATCAGATGCACGTAACATTTTCAACAGGTCTTTGAAGCACGTCGTCGTGTGTGTGTGCGCATTTCTTGCTCTTTTGTAATATTTCGTGCCTTCAACAGTCACTACGAAACACAATGTACTTAAAATGTGCTGAACCCTCCCTGAATTTGCCCTGAAAATACACCAAACCGCGTCATTTAAATTAAGTGGCCGTTAATTTGTGAAACCGACACCTTAATTTTACCTTAAAATTAGACTGACAGGAGTGTGAAACCCCTTCATCTTAAATTTAAGGCGTTCATTCAGGAGGTTCTATTTTTTAAGGGGCAAATTTGAAAAAGTAAGGAGAAAATTCAGTAGTTTTACACCTTAATCACCTTAATCTGTGCACGTTCCCCCTCATTTTCCTTCATTTCCTGTGTATGTGGCTATGTAAATGTGTGTGTGTGTGTGTATGTACTGTGTGTGTGTGTGTGTGAGTGTGTGTGATTGTGTATGTATGTACTGTGTGTGTGTGTGTGTGTGTATGTACTGTGTGTGTGTGTGTGTGTGTGTGTATGTACTGTGTGTGTGTGTATGTACTGTGTGTGTGTGTATGTACTGTGTGTGTGGATGTACTGTGTATGTATGTCTGTGTGTGTGTGTCTGTATGTGTGTGTGTATATGTATTGTGTGTGTGTGTGTGTGTGTGTGAGTGTGTGTGTGTGTATGTAGTGTGTGTGTGTGTGTGTGTGTTGTCCTCTGTTTATTTCTCTGTTCTCTCAGTCTGTGTCCCTTCCTTCTTTCCCCTCTGGCCTGTTCTGAGTTTGTGCTGCAGCATGTATATGAATACACATATAGCTCATACAGACACGGATGTCAGGGGTGCGCGGTTTAATGTATATGGACGTGTGCAAAAGTTTGGGCGCCCTTGGTAAAATGCATTTCAAAGTGTTCTTTTTTTTTTCTAAGTATAAATAAATGCATCCTCTGCAGAGAACACACACTCGAACATGTTAATACACACTGAATTTTACATTTCAAATCTAACTGATAATGTGACCTTTGCTAAATTATGGCCTATTTAATCATTTGTCTTCTTTTACTACCAATATGTTAAAAGCTAATGCGTAGAAATTGTGCTCACGTGCCTTGAAATTGAGGAATAAAATTAAATATTGTTTTTTGTCCCTGTGCAGTGTGTGACTTTACTTTAACTGGGGGAAATAAATCAGTGAATTGGGCTTTACTGATGGGTTAAATGGGTTAAATGTGTTAAATGAGTTAAATGTGTTAAATGGGTTAAATGTGTTAAATGAGTTAAATGTGTTAAATGGGTTAAATGAGTTAAACGGGTTAAATTAGTGAAATGTGTTAAATGAGTTAAATGAGTTAAATGGGTTTAATTAGTTAAATAGGTTAAATGAATTAAATGAATTAAATGGGTTAAATGAGTTAAATGGGTTTAATTAGTTAAATAGGGTAAATGGGTTAAATGCAGAGGAAGAATTTCTTTACACTTTCTGAGTGATACAACTGTCGGTACGTTCTTTCCAGTGATCCTTTGTCCAATGCCCAGCTTCCCCACCACCTGGAGATATTCAACTCAAATTCAACGCTTCATAGCTCTAGACAACAAATGCCCACCGCCTTCAGCCTTGTGTACTTATAGCCCCCATCTCCCCTTTCCAACCGCCTCCTGACCAGCGTTCCACCACCCAGGAACCAGAGTTAAGGGCCCACTAATGTAGACCCTGCGAGCCTCGGAACTGAAGTCCGATCCCTGGTGATCCCACACCCACGAGGCCGTGGGGGCTCGAAATTGTCCTCCAAGTCTGTGCGCTCCTCCAGGTGTGTTGAGTTCAGCGGCATGGTGTTAGTTAGAGCCAGATCGTGATTGGTGGAGTCCTCATTGGCGGATAGAAGTAGACTCGGGGAGAAAACGAGCAAAAACCTTGAAAAATGTCGATGCGTAAGTTTTAATCATGACAGATCAACTGTTTCTGATTTGCAATCGCTTTATTATCCTTGAATGATTTGTATACATGTGACAAATAAACAAGCTTGAAACTTGCTCATTACAAAAAGAAGCCCTAGATAAGGGCGTCCCAATCTGCTCCTGGTTCTTCACTGGTTCAGGACTTCAGTTAGATGCTCTTTGTTCTGCTTGAATGATTCATGAGCGTCTGGATCTCTGGAGGAGAAATATGAAGAAATGGGGGTATGAAGACTTTTGCACAGGACTACAAAGCCACATCTCGCAGGTTTAAACGGACTGCTCGGGTCTGTTTGGGACTCTGAGCTGAGAGTTGGGGTAACTGAGGTTAAACGGCACTTTTTGATGTGAGGCGTTTGTTTATGGTATTCATTTATTCGCGTTTGATGGATTGCGCTGCTCTCCGGCTCCAGACGTCCGCAGCGCTCAGCTGCTCGTGCCCGTTAATGGGAGCTGATTTGGCAGGCCGTTAGAAACTGTAGCCAATTAGCTGTAATGATACACAGCGACCATTTCAGCTGCTGCTTAATAAAGCTGACATTTAGCGGCGAATGAAGATTATCCGCACGCGCAGAGGCTCCAGAGCGGCCTGATGTCCTTCGATATGGAGAGCAATGAGCTTCCGAACGTGTGAAATGATCCCACGTGGAGATGCCGAGATGGGGGGGCGTGGGGGGCGGCCTTAACGAGGGACAGAATGACGCTTATTGAGAACTTAACGAGAAAATATTAGAGCAAGCTGAGAGTCGTATCACGCGTTTACTGAAGAATCACACGAAGGCCTTTTGTTCCGGTTTGTGCAAATGGGACGTGTTTGGTGGTCCGAAACAGGCCCCAACATGCAGTTTGTGGGGTACATGCTTAATGAACGCATATGTAATGGGGGGGGGGGGGGGGGGGGGGGGTCCCACCTTAAAAAGCGCATTCAGATATTCCACATGCGGCTCCATTCACTGAGGTTTAAGCAGCTCGTCGCTGGTCTCTGCGATGATTTGTGTCGATTTGTATGAAGGTCTCGTTACCTCCCGTAATAACGGCAGTGAACACAGCGATGAGACACGAGACTCAAATACATCCAGAAAAACTGGAAATACTACCAGAATAGCACTGTGCAACATCTTATTCGGTGCAAAAGAAAATGCCCCAATCCTGTTTGCGCTGGTTTCTTGGCTGGAGTGGAGTGAAACCCTGGAGAGCTTCATTAATCTACACCTCCTTCACTCATCTACATCTCCTCATCACTGAGCTTTTATCCTGTTTTCATTCTGAGCTCCCTGAAGACATTTGAGCAGTTAGTGGGCGGGGCTACTGTGTTGCCAACTGTATGTGTGTGTTTTCGCACTTATGCATTTCTAATGTAGTTGTGTGTGTGTGTTTGTGTTGGTGTGTGTGTGTTTGTGTTGGTGTGTTTGTGTGTGTGTTAGCATGCTGTTTTGGTGTGTGTTTGTGTGTGTGTGTGTGCATTTGTGTTTGTGTGTGTGTGTGTTTGCATGCTGTTTTGGCGTGTGTGTGTGTGTGTTTGCATGCTGTTTTGGCGTGTGTGTGTGTGTGTGTGTGTGTGTGTGTGTGTGTTTGTGTGTGTGTGTGTGTGCGTGTCTGTGTGTGTGTGTGTGTTTGCATGCTGTTTTGGCGTGTGTGTTTTTGGACATCCACATTCCTGATGTAGCTGGGTGAGGTGCATGCTTGTATGTGTACATATAGGATAGGTTGTGTGCGTGTGTGTGTGTGTGTGTGTGTGCGTGTGTGTGTGTGCGCACGCATTCATTCGGCTCTCAGGC
>JBBPCX010070811.1:0-10413 GCA_037974365.1 Hydrocynus forskahlii
TCAGAGCTGAATCCAGAGAAGAACAGCCTTTCTCTGTGATCATACAACCTGATAATCTACAGAGAGAGAGAGAGAGAAAGAGAGAGAAAGAGATTCTCCAAGTTTCTCCAAGCCAGGACGGGACTCGGTGGCAAGAGGAGCCACACCGTGAGGACTACTGGTACCTGGACTACGACAGCCACCTGAGTTCCAGCCCTAGTCTTCACACCAGCCACCCAAGCTCCAGTCTTCACTCCAGCCCAGTTCCTGTCCAGTCCAGTTCCAGTCTTCACACCAGCTACCCAAGATCCAGCTCCAGTCCTCACGCCAGCCACCCAAGCTCCAGCTCTAGTCTTCACACCAGCCACCCGAGTTTCTGCTCCTGTTCCCATATCTGCTACCCAAGCCGCAGCACTGGTTCCCGAACCGGTCGCTGCCTCAGCTCCTGACCCAGAGCCGGTTCCCACACCAGCCCACCTCAGCTCCTGACCCAGAGCCGGTTCCCGCACCGGCCTCAACTAGACCAGAGCCGGTTTCTGCACTGGCCTCGACTCGCCAAGAGCCGGTTCCCGCACCGGCCTCGACTCACCCAGAGCCGGTTCCCGCACCGGCCGTCCAGCCTTCAGAGCCAGAGCCTCCTGACCCAGCGTCGATTCCCGTGCCAGCTGCACAGCCTCCTGAAAACAGTAATGTTATAAAAGTGGAATTTGGATAAACAAGCACACTACCTAACTTTAACAACCCTTCCAATCTGCTAGCAGCCAATTCTGACATTTTAAGCTTGAAGTTGTGCAACAACACTTTTGCTCAATGAATGAGGATGAAACAGTACTTGAGTAAAAGAGGAACTCCTCTGGCAGTGAAGCTTTACATTAAGATTAAAATGTTTTGCAAATATAAAGACTCAAGAGACTGTCAACCTTTACATTAATTCAAAATTAAGAGGACTAGGATATGCAAATTAAGAGAACTATTCATCAGCATGCAAGGTCACTGACTAATACCATGATGTAAAATAAACATACAAAATCACAATGACCTAATAAAACCTCTAAAACCCCTATATCCCTCTATAAAGGCCACCCATTTTTCCTTTCAGATTACTTCCTACAGTGATCTCAAACATTGCCGCTCTAGAATCCAACTTACAGAAATTCGTCACAGTGATAGAGAATTTGAATACATGAAATGAGAGGTACTTTACTGAGTTCTGTTTGTAAACCTGCAGGAGGAGGAGCAGTAGGGAGCAGGGAGCATGAACTAGCAGTAAGAGTCAGTGACACGAACCAAATGGGGAATTTTTAGCACTGATTTTATCAGTCAATTTCTTTCTTTCAGTCTTTTCCACAACATGACCTAATAATGCCAGTGCTGAGGATCTTAACTGTCATGCACCCAGCACTCACCTCAGATGTGGCCCAGGTGCTTTCTCAGCATTAAATCAGCCGTCTTCCAAAACAACTGCAAACTGCAGAGCACTGAAACTCAAACAGTCCATCACTGATGAGGATACCAGTTTCCCCCATGTTATGCTGCTATCAGATTGTAAACCGTAGTTTACACTTTAGCGACAACACACTCAGAGAGGTCACAAGACCATTTTCAAGACTGCCTCAATCTAGCAGTGCATCACAGTGTTGTTTTAGCTGTATCTATTAATTATTTTGTTTCTTTTTTTCTGTAAGAATATCATATTTTTACTACACCTTGTTTTACTTATCCCCATCCACCGTCTGTTTACCAATACAATTCAGGGATAACTGAACATAAACACCTTACTCGTAGCTTCACCTTGCTGGTCTACAGTTAGAGACTGTTTGTTTTAGCCATCACCTGGTCCTTCATCAGGAGTTAGTGTCTGACTGCTGAGTCAGTATTTGGATGGTGGATGACTTTCAAACTTTCAATAACACTGACATGTAAAAAACACAGCTCTGTCTGATACACTCACACCAGCACCACACACACACGACCACTACCATGTCAGTGTCACTGCTGTGCTGAGAATGGACCACCTCTCCAGTAGTATCTGGACAACAGCAGATACCAATTGACCAGTGATATGTGGGGTAGAGAGGAGCTGATAAAGACTGTCCAGAACAGTCTGTTACTGTTGCCAGGATTTAGGGTTTCACAGCAAAACATTTCCTATATCATTACACTCCACATACTTGTCTTTTTTCCTATAGTGCATCCTGGTCATATCAAAAAGAGCAGGTCTTCCAGTTCTGACACTCCAGTCCCTATAGCAGTGGCCTCTTTCAGTGTACGGCTCCATACTCCACAGGGGGATGCACTCCACCCACAACAAGTGTAGGATCAAAGATTCTGATCCATTTAAGAAATGATCACTAGATTTGAGATTCTGAAAAATGCCAGAAAGAAACTGAATCGAACATGAGAGAGCGTTTTGTTTGAAGAGGAAAGTCAGATGTCCAGGAAGGATTAGTGCTGAAGAGACATTTTACGACCCCCAGTTTGAATTTAGAAGAACAATGAAACTTTGTAGTACCACATCCATATCAGCACGACCCACCAGTCACTCTCTCACACACACACACACACACACACACACACACACACACACACACATTGACCCCCCTCCCATGCTGCAATCCAAAGTAAGAGACCAGACATTTCTGCAATTGCCAGAGAGCAAAATACATTTTTCTTTTTCCTCTTTTCCTTTCTTTAAATGTGTAGATGTGTTTTCTATTATAACTATCCAGTGTGTTATGTCTTTCCAAGTTAATTGTGTGTGTCTGACCACTTAAGAGGAAATTATAGCCCTTCTTCAAGTTTATTCTTTTCCTTTATGATAAAATTGTCATGTTTGATTTTAAAATGCTCTGCGATTTATAATATCCCTGATGGTGATGTTAACTTCACTTCCAAATGTACCAGATACAATATTCTTGTTTCAGTTAAAACCTTGGCTTAAGCAGGGCCATAAATTGGACTCTGACAGAGTTGAACAAAGAAGACAGAGAATTCATCCATTTTTACCGAAAGCTTACATGTATGGGATTGAGAATAAGTAAATTACTAAAGGGGATTATAATGTTCATGCATTTTTGAAGTTTGTTTGAATACTAATGGTGGATTAGAGTGTATCTGTAAATTAATCCATAAACTGTGAAATGCTGTTGAAAGTATAGCATTTTTGGACTCTTTGCGAAGCACTATTCACTACAAATTCAAAGTTACAAGTTTCAAGTTACCCTGGTGAACTTTACAAAAGTTACTAAACTTTATCCTGTCAACAATTAATTTTATACATGTTCATATAGCTGATAAGTTCTTCCCCCGCTGCCCCCCTCTGTCTTCCTTTACCACCAAAAGGCGACCCTGTCATTGGACAGAGGAGAAAGGGAAGGGGGAGAGAGATTTTACCCACACTGTATATTTAAGATTAGGACCAACTTGGAAAAAGTGCTCGTGCTCGTGCTCGTTCCCTCGCACCCGAGTCACCTCGCCTTGGCCACTCCACTGAGATTTCATCATCTTCGTCTCCTCAACCAGCCAAGCTTCAACCCAAGGCCTGAAACTCTGCTTCATGAACTCTGAGCCTTCACCACCGGAACCAGCAAGACACTCTGCTTCCACGGTTCAAGCTGCATCCCACCCTGTTGAACTCTGAGCAACTTTTTCATCACTACTGAGCCTTCACCGAGCTCAAGCCACTCAAGCAGCTCCTCTGAGCCTCAGATCATGGCTGAAACTGAACTCAACCCTCCTGACACCCCAAACCAGTGAATAAGTATAACAGTTACTTTCTCATTTTGATACATGCAGAAAGAACAATAGTACGTGTACCTCTGATTATTGGGTTGTGTTGTTTCATGAAGCCACTGTTCAGAGACTTTCAGTAACTTACAGTAAGCTCATTAATACAATTATCCCATCACCACTCAAATTTATTTTATTCTGTGTTTGTATGTTTTGTGTTTGTCTAGCGTGGTAAATAAATATTGTCTTATTGTGACCAGTGATTCAGTTTCTTGTTCAGATAAGGTGAAGTGACTTCTCAGCTTCGATTCATTTGTTACCTATGCTCTTTAAATGAATAATAATTCAATTAAGAACTAATTCCCTCTCTTATCAAGGCAAAGCTCTCTTTTAAAAGCGCAATTAAGGAGAGTTTTACAGAGACTTCTCACTGTATTCTGGTGTGAATCACCTTGCGGGACAGCTCCATCTCTATGAGGATATCCAAGAGGTTCATGCTGGAAATATTTGAAAAGAGCTCTGCTTTGATATGAAACCCCTAATTAATAAATAGATAATCAATTAATAATTGACTATTTATTAACCAATCGGTGAATCAGCCTAAACTGATGCTGGTGGAGAATATCTAACTTAAACCTAAATTAATTTTTTTAATCCCTTAGGATTAAAAATGAAATGACATCTGCTAAAGCAGCATTTCTATTTGGACCAGACATCGTAGCCTTGGTCACTCTCATGAATGAGCTGCTGATAGATACAGCCCACTGCTGACCAGGACCACCTGCAAGCCTTGCTGTTTCAGAGATGCTTTTTAACTCTTGTCAAAGTTGCTCATCTCTTTATTTGAACTGTTTCTCCTTCCTCCATGTGCCACCAACAGGAGCCAGTGCCAGACTCTGGCATGCCCAGTAATGTAATGAGGTGTTATTCATTTCAGTCACTTCAGATACACGTCATCTATGAATGGCCAAAATGTTTTGGCTGATCGTGCACACTACCAGTCAAATGTTTTTGCACACACCAGTTTTCTGCATTTGCATGTTTCTCACGTAAGATTTACTAAAATACATTCAGTTTTCTTTGCTAACAAATACATTTACAGTAAGTTCACTATTTGAGTGCCTTTATTAGCCAGAAAACGACATTTATTATTCTTCACTACTGACCTATAAAAAGCCACCTAATGTAATTGGAATAATAATATGGATCACCTGTTAGATATTTAATAAGCTATTAAGTAACAGCCAGTAGGATGAAACAATTAATGAGTGCAATTAAAGTAGAATTTGACTATTATTATTAATATTATTATGAAGGATGGTCCATGACCATTTGTCCAAGTTTCTTTTCCATTTTTATTTTCTCCTTTTTCAGATTTTAGTTCACAATTTCTTATGCTTGCACCTCACCAGTCCACGGTAGACCACGGGCATGCCTATAGACCCCCATTCCTGACACAGAATAAGAGATTTGTGTACCTGTGTGGGTGTGTCCCTTCATGCTAGCGCTCCCTAAAGAAGAAAAGGCACAGTACATTTTGGGCAATACTTCAACAATTGTTTTGGAGTTGCATTCATTTGTGGAGTAGCGCCCTCCAGTGAATAATATCAACTCAAAAATCTAGTGCTTCACTAGCCAATACCTTGTGGCATAAGAGTCCAAACATCATAAAATCCATAGAGGGCACTGCAACAGACATTTCAATTTCTCAAGAAACACTTAAGCTGAAATGTAAAAAATTGGTGTGTACATAAGACCCTCTCAACATAAGACCCTCTCAACAAATCAATTGTCAATCAAAAACAAATTTAGCAGCCAATGCATGTGTGGGCCAAAATAACAAAATTCACAGCACCATGTTTCATGACATTTTCTGTACCTATAGGAGGAGCTGTAACTGACCCGTGTCAAAAACTGACCGCTTTAGATTAAAAAAATTGTATAGTATCATATTTTTTATCACATTTGCTAAACATTTGTTCACATATCCTGCAGTTGCATTTGGTCCAACAAAATGGCCTCCAATAGCCAATTAAACGTTGGCAGTCATTACATCAATCACAAATCGTAAAGAAATTATGTAGACTAATTCATAATGATGCTATTTATGCAATTTCAAACAAACCAGCCATAAGATGTCATTACAACAAGTTACAATATTTTAGTCCCCATTACTCTAAAATGATTTGATCTTCAAAATCATTTTATCTTTAAAATTCAAATACACCAACCAAATCATTCTTACTCTTACAGCCAACTTCTCACTACATGGGTCAGTTCCTGGCTGCCCCCTGCTTCACTTGGTGAGAGGGTTAAATGTAGAGGAAGAATTTCATACTGTGTGCTGTAGTGTGTTCACGTATGACAGAAAGGTCACTTTCACTTTTCACTTTCATATATTAACAATATATAACAATTGGAGTGTTTGTGACCATATTGGCCTGGCAATGTAAGATGTTAGTTTTCTACAACTCTTTAGCAGTGAAAAGGTACTTTTATATTAAAGTATATTTAGGTGAGTAATTATGTATTTTCTGAATAGATAAAATAGATATTATTTAATCTCAACTTTCATCAAAATTTGTTTGGGGACTGAAAAGCATAACACCAAAAAGAATAGGTATGGACTGAATATGAAGACGTACTTCAGTTGCCATTGCCTTGCCATAAATCTCAGTAAAAGTAAAAACCATGGTTTGTGATAAAATAAACAGGTTTGAGATAAACCCATATAAAACCATGTCTCTACCAGCAGAAACACGGCTCCAGGTGGGTTTAAGATAAACATAAGTAGAAATGTGTCTTGAGCAGGATTAGGATAAACTTGAGCAAACATCAATTCCAATAACATCAAATGTGACAGCTTCAGAATATTTAACAGTACTAAATAGCAATGATCAAGATTTAAAGGTTCATTTCTGCTGCATCAACTAGCAGTCAGTGCCATGATCAGTTCTATACAACTGTGTTGTCCTTAGATAAATAGATCAACATTCTGAATCGGCTCCAAATGTAAAAGTGTTGTGCAGAATTAAAATACCTTTAAATACAGTGTCCAGACACTCAGACTGAGTTCAGTTTACCTGTTTCTGAGTCTTCTGTCTTTCAAAAGGGTCTTCAGTTAGAAAAGTTCAGCTCCATCTTTATCAGGATATCCAGTCCTACAGCAGAGACTCAGCTCATATCAACAGTACAGACTTTCTATTTCATTGCTGTGGTTTTTTACAGCAGAACACTGTTATATTACATACCCGTACACGCGCTGCAGTTTCTGTACTGAGGTTAGAACTGATCGTCTGACTGCAGCTTCCATTTCTTTACAAAAAAAGTCATGCCTCAAGTGTATCTAAAGTCAAATCTAAAAATAAAGTCTAATCAAATGAAACTACAGCTGAACACAAAGAACAATCCAACAATAAAAAACAATGATCCTTGTAATAGTAAACATTATTTTAGCACATCCAAGAAAAACAGATGGCATGTATGTTTATATATATATATATATATATATATACACAGTGAGGAACACCCTGCGAATGTATGATTTGTAAAGAATTTATTCGTTTTGCACTGCTGCACGTAAGTATTTGAACACCTGGCAATATATATATATATATATACAGTGCTGTGAAGAATTATTGGGAAAAAAAACTTGAATTGTTTTGCATGTTTGTCACACTTAAATGTTTCAGATTATCTAACAAATTTCAATATTAGACAAAGATAACACATGTAAACACAAAATGTTGTTTTTTATTGATTTTATTTATTAAGGAAAAAAAGTACTATCCAAACCTATATGGCTCTATGTGAAAAAGTAACTGCCCCCTAAACGTAATAACTGGTTGTGCCACCCTTAGCAGCAACAATTATTCAGCCATATTGGTGGGTTTCCGAGCACAACATCTCAACTGGATTCAAGTCTGGACTTGGACTATGCCACTTCAGAACCTTCAAAGGAACACATAATATAAATGAAACATTGTATCATCTCTGAAGTACATCTCAATTTTCTCCCCCCTCTAAGAGACTCCCCCCAGAGTAAAAGTGCAGTTTGGGGGCTGTACTGATCTTCATCCAGCTTCACTCCACACTGAACTTCTCATCCACTATTGCAGTAGTGCAGCCTGCAGCTCACACAGCTAGTCAGTTTTACTCTGAGATTAAAGAAAACACAGAGCCTGACCTTCACTATTACAGTTTAAGGACTGATGTAGGGCAGCTGTTGGTCTAGTGGTTAGGGAGTTGGCCCTGTAATCAGAAGGTCATTGGTTCAAATCCCAGGAGTGCTAGTGGCACCTCTGAGGTACCTTGAACAAGAGACCGTCCCCACCCACTGCTCCCCGGGTGCTGTGTTGCTGGCTGCAGCTGCTTCACTTGGTGAATGAATTAAATTATTTAATTGATGCTTTTATGATCTTAAAAATAACACACAATATAATAATATAAATGACTTATTGATATTGTGACCTACAGCCCAGGAAACGGCTGCCAACCACAGGCTGGGAGGCCTAAACACACACCCCTAAACACACAAAGACATCGGAACTGGTGCACACCGGAGACTTTATTTTAACTAAATGGTGTTACATTGCTCAAAAAACAGAAAACAAACCGCCACCTTTCTGGCCAAAAAACTACCATGGGCTCTCTTACTACCTCCTTCTACTTTCTTCTCTCCATGCAGAAAAGACCACAAGAAAAGAAGAGGAAGAGACAAAGAGAGGTGGAGAAACAATAGCATGATGGACAGGAGGAGGCCTTCAGTCTAAAAACTATTCAGGACAATATTAAAAACGTTTAAATATTACTGCATTGCGTTATTGTACACATTATTGTAAATATCATGCCATAAACATTACTGTTCAATGAGGGGGTTTGGTGTGGTTTTTGATTCTTTATGTAAAATTTTCTAAACACACAGAATGAACAATGAGACATTGAACCGCTTGAATTTCAATACAAAAAACAGACACTGCTTCTGTAGAGCTCCTTCACAGCATGAAAGTACACTGCTGCTCACTGATCGTCACATCTCTTCTTAACCTGACTTCCACCACCTGGCTTCCAACTCTGCAGCTCTGGACTCCTTAAAAGAGGAGAAAGTCTGCAGCTCTAAACTAAAAGTAAAAGCGTGTGTGTGTGAAGTGTGTGGTGTGCATGTGTGTTTGAGAGAGTGTGTGTGAGTGTGTGTGTGTTTGAGAGAGTGTGTGTGAGTGTGTGAGGTGTGTGAGCATGTGTGTGGAGTGTATGTGTGTGAGTGTGTGAGTGTGTGTGTGTGTGTGTGTGTGACAGAGAGCATGTGTGTGTGTGGGGGGGTGTGTGTGTGTGTGCGTGTGAGGTGTTTGAGTGTGTGTGTGTGTGAGTGTGTGTGAGTGTGTGTGACAGAGAGCATGTGTGTGTGTGGGGGGGGGTGTGTGTGTGTGAGTGTGTGTGAGTGTGTGTGAGCGTGTGTGTGAAGTGTTTGGGCGTGTGTGTGTCAGAGTGTGTGTGAGTGTGTGTGAGTGTGTGTGTGAGGTGTTTGAGCGTATGTGTGTGTGTGTTTTTGTGTATGAGTGTGTGAGAGAGTGTGTGTGTGTGTTGGGGGGGGGGGGGGGGGTTGGGGTTTTGATTAAAGTCGGTGAGGTCTCGAGGTTCTGAGGGTCTGCATGTTGTCCTACATATTTTTATCAACTTTAGTTTCTGTTAGAAGACGACTGCATTCTCTCTCTCTCTCTCTCTCTCTCTAAACTCCCTTAAAGAGGAGAAAGTCTGCAGCTCTAAACTCCTTAAAAGAGTTCCTGTAAAACTAAAAGTCTCTAAATAAAACAACACAAACACAAAGTCCATAAAACCCCTCCGACTTCACGGGACCCCACATTAACTTTATAACAGAAACTTTCAGAGACCTTCTGAAGCTCACAAATCACACATGAGAAGTTACTGGCAGGAGTCTGGAGATTAAATTAGATTATTATAATTTGTGTTTAAAATATATGTATGATTATTCACATATATTTTTTATTTGTACAAGATGGACATTTAAAGACAAAATAAATAAATATAATCATAAAATAATAATAATAATAATAATAATAATAATAATAATAATAATAATGCAGTGTAAATTTGTCTCCTCAGCACAGAAGTATGAACACTTGGAAGAATATGAAATCTTGCACAAATAAAAATATAGTAATACCTTAATAATTAATATACTTTCCTACATGATTATAGTTCATAGGCTGAAAGACTGTGCAGACCAGCTGGTGGCTTCTTTACCAAGATCTCCAATCAGTCTTTATCTCAGTTCACCATCCCGTTCTGCCTGAAGTCTTCTATCATTGTACCGCTCCCTAAGAAGCCCGAAATCAGCAGCCTGAGCGATTATCGCCCTGCACTTACTCCAGTCATTAAGAAATGCTTTGAGAAACTGGTCTGTACACACACTACCTCAAGTCTCCCAGGCGGGTTGGACCCACACCAGTTTGCTTAGAAGCGAACAGGTCTACAGAGGATGCCATAGCAACTGGTCTCCATACTGTTCTGACCCATTTGGAGCAGCCGGGGAGCTATCCCGGCTACTTTTTGTAGATTTTAGCTCTGCATTCAGCACCATCCTTCTCACAGACTGGGGTCAAAGCTACTGAACCTGGGTCTATCTTCCTCCATCTGCTTCTGGACCAAAGACTTCCTGTC
This sequence comes from Hydrocynus forskahlii, assembly GCA_037974365.1. Taxonomy (NCBI): domain Eukaryota; kingdom Metazoa; phylum Chordata; class Actinopteri; order Characiformes; family Alestidae; genus Hydrocynus; species Hydrocynus forskahlii. Next base: position 10,387 of record JBBPCX010070811.1, read on the forward strand.
TAATCGCTCCCAGAGGGTGAGAGTAGG
>JBBPCX010070812.1:0-10413 GCA_037974365.1 Hydrocynus forskahlii
TGTGTGTGTATGTGTGTGTATGTGTGTGTATGAGTGCGGGGGGAGTTAAGGTAAACTGATTCTAAAGGCACAATATCTTGGTTTTTAGAAAAGTAGTACAACACCACCAAATGGGCTTTAGTGAAAATGCAATAATTCAAGTATGGGAATATTGGTACATTACGTCTGACTGATAAACTGATTCTAAAAGCTATGGTATGTTATATGACCCATAATAGGAAAGTCTAATGTGTATAGTTTATTCTTTAGTTTATTCTAATAGTTACTACAACCCTCTGAGACCTGATGTTAATCATCATTTCTCCTCTGCTCAAACTCCTGAGTGGTCTAGATATTAATATTGCAGCACTGAAACAGTAAAACACTCATGGAAAACCCATACTTTAGTTATTTTAGCACACAGCAGCAGAATAAATATGTGCAAAATAGAGAACAGCCTCCTAAGAAATACAAAATAAGAGAAACTACCTTAACTACTGCTCCTAACACTTCTCAATCAGTTGCATTCATATATGATATATATAGTCAAAATATTACAATATAGCAGTTCAAATGCATCTTCAGACAGTTAATGTTATTGTAGTGTAAAGCTCAGCTGTCAGAGGCTAATGCTAGTTAGCATAACAAGCTGTCCCTTACCACTTGTCCACAGTGTGCTGCTCTATAATTAGGCAAGAAAGCACCAAAAAGGCTCCTGCAGCCTCTGGAAAGACGAAGGTATCTGTGTGCCATGGTGGCACGGCGCTGCGAAGCCTAAATCAACACTGAAATCAGGATTTTGGGAAAGGAGTTTGGAGCATGAACAACCTCATGACCCATGCTAAAGAACAAGGCAAGGGAGCTTCTTGCGCATGCGCATGCTTCAACATACTCGTTTTCGCAGATCTTCAAATCATGGTAATGCAGCATTTTCTGTTAGTATTGTTTGTATATCGCATGATTTACACACGCAATACGTTTGCCCTTAAGATGCTCCATCCACAAACGCGTTGTTGTGTAATTTCAAAAGCCTACAAAAACTATGAAAATTTTGAAATCTAAAAAGAAATAATGACATTTAATTCCAAAAAGGATTAATCATTATTGATAATAGTTATAATAACAATCGCTAACAAGAACAACAAACAACAAATAGTAATAAAAGTAGTAGTAGTAATAATAATAATAATAATAATAATCACTATCATCAGCATCATCAGCATCATAATCGCAATCATAATCATAATCACAATCATAATTGTAATCATAATCATAACCATAATCACAATCACAATAAAAATCTTAATCATGATCATAATAATACAGTCTGTAATGATAATATAGTAAATAGTAATTGTTTATGAGTAAATATACATATTGTTATGTGGTCTTTTGTGTCATGAATGAGTTTCAATTTATTGTCTTTTCTTTCCTTGAATTACTTCATTCTGGTGTAGAATGGGGAAAAAATTGAAAAAAAAAACCTTGATCTGCTTTCTTTGCTTAAATCTGTGTGTAAGAGCTGTTCCAAAAACCCTGATTTTCTCAGATTTTCAGAATGAGTCATCAGAAGATTTTACGCACATTCATGAAAAAGAAATTGATTTGTGTTTGTATGCCTTTTTAAAATGGCTCAAGCTGTATGCGTGATCACATTACAAAACTTTTTACTGCATATTTAATATGTACAGAGCAGATTATTATAGCTCCTCTGCATTTTTTCCTTAGGAAAACCTAATAAACGCCTGCAGTCTCTGCTGCCACCCACAGCAGACATGCCTGATCTCACCAGGTTATTATAGGTAAGCAGATTAAAGGTGTAAGGTGCGTGCTCATAGTTTGCCTGTGAGTCATCCATTACTGACTCACCGCAGGACGCATGACTGATCACACAGCTTGCCAAACACTTATGCTGTCAAAAACGAAAAGGTTGAGTATATATACAATTAATAATAACTGTTTTGTTTTTTTTAGATGTGTAACATCTAAAAAATGTAGAATAGAAACATTTTTATAATTTAGCACTCTACTCTGGTTCTCAGCCTGTCCTGAAACTTGAGTGTTTTCTTAAGTTGTAAGTTAATGTGAATAAAAGCAGCTGCCTAACAAATGTAATATAATTTTAATAAATAAGCTATGTATTATAAATTAAATGTTTAACCCTCTATGGCATGAATATTTATTGTGAGGAAAAAATATTTCACCCTAGTGTTTTGGAGCTTGGGGGTCCTTGATAATAAATCGATTATAAAATGTGTCTCCCTCAGGGCAACAAGATGCTACAAGGGTACTAAAACACCAAGGTTTTTTAAATTATATAATAAGTGAAATGAGGAACAACCAAGCAATAACTACATTAGAAGTTTTATTGCAACAGCAACAACAATTTCAACAAGTTTTATTTCAACAAACATCAATAACAAATGTTTTATGAATCCGTGGGTTAGAGAGATGTGTTTGTGTTTCTGAATGTGTGTGTCTATGGGGTACTCACTGAATTGCTGTGTCTCTTTTTTACAAAGCATAGTCTGTATTATTCTGTATGGAACTTGAGGAAGCAGTTGCTGGTGGATGTGAAACGCAGGTGGACGTCACATTTTTGGCACGTCACTTTAGGTGTACCTTTGCATCCTGGTACCTTGCATCTCCCTTTCTTTTCATCCATGACCATCCAGTGGGCTGTGGCATCCAGACTGGACTGGAGTGAGTGCACTAGGTCCTCTTCTCCACTGATGTTTGTTGAAATAAAACTTGTTGAAATTGTTGTTGTTCTTCTAATGTATCTATTGCGTTTTAGCACTCTTGTAGCATATTGTTGCCCTGAGGCAACCAACCAAATGTGGTCTTACTGCACAATGCTGCCCTGAGACTATTCTTTTAGTATATAAATAAAGACAAAAAGTGTCTTTACTCAATCAAATATGCTTCTTCATATAGTCATGTGCATCACAGATATTTTTTGTACAAAATTATTTCAATTTAAATATGTTAAAAAGTGAAATTTATCTTACCTTCTGCTGGCAGTGTGTTCAACCCAGCTATTGACTCAAAAAGGAATGTTCCACCCACAGACGAAAAGTCAAACCTACACCCACCTCATCCTGCAGTTTTTTTAGACACCAAGCCAACAATGGGATGCTTAGCACTAGACGTACAGCTCCCTCCCCATAGTGACAGGGTTTTTCCCCAAAAATTAGTTAAGATAAGATAAGATAAACCTTTAATAGTCCCACAGGTGGGAAATGTCCATTGTTACAGCAGAAAGTGGACAGTACAAAGGTAAGAGCAGCAAAAAACAATAGAATAAAGATATACACAACAGTATAGAATAAAAGAGCACACTATGCAAATAATATGAAAATATAAATGCAGACATGTGTAGAAACTGAATAAATGAATTGTGTAAATATGCGGGCCAATGGTTTGTGCAACCCACTTACGTATAACACTAGCAACACCATATCAAGCACCCGGGACCCGATTGCGACCACCTAGCAACCTGCAATGCATTAGCAGGACCCTATTAACCACCTAACAACCACCCAGCAACACCTCATCAACCCCAAGCAACCACCTGGGCTACCACTGTAATATGATAACACCTACATGAGAACACCCTAGCAATCACCTAGTCCTAGAACACCACCGCAACCATTCATTAATTCATACATTTTCTGTAACCACTTAATCCTAACTAGGGTCGCAGGCACCTAGATCCCATTCTGGGGCCCACGGGCATGAGGCACCCTGGGCAGGGTCCCAACCCACCGCAGGGCAACCATAGCAACCAACCGATATAAAAACCAATGAAATACCATAGAAATCATTTAGCAATTCTTTATCAACCAACTGGATTGCCATTGCAACCATCTAGTGGCATTTCAGCAACCAACTAGTAGCAACTTTAGCATACCACAGCCACAAAGTAACACTCAAGCAAAAACCTGGGATACTATAGTGACTGGGACACCACAGCAACTGACTAGCAGCACCCAAGCAACACCTTGAGATGACATCGGAACCTCTTAGCAACATCTTAGCAACTTCTTGGTAATTGCTTTAGCTGTTAAGTCACTCAACTAACTTACTAACTCACCAACAACCTTACTAACATCCTTTATGCTTAATGCTCAATTCAACCCCAGCAATTTGAGCCTCCAAAAAATGGAATGAAATTAAAATTGCTACCCAAATTTATGTGTCAGATACCTTATGTTTCTTTGCTGACAAGCAAATTAGGGCTTTAAATAAAACTTACATGTAATAAAGTCCTCATGATGCAGGAAATGTCAAAGTTCTGGTGAAAAATATGTACTCCCTCTTCCATTTCATGTGAACTATCAGTGGTTCTCACACTCCTGCACATGTGATTACGTTTGGTTTTGGCCCTAAATCAGAGGGAAGATTTCTCTTAAGACTATAAAACTGCATATCACAAAGCCCTCAGTGTCACTGAAAGCAGCCAAAACAAATGTGAGTAAAACGCTGATATTTCGTAAATGTTTTTAAAGAGGTAAAACAGCCTGGGGTCCAGTTGAACCCAAAGAACACAGGATGTGTACAAAATGTGTAAAGACACTGAAAACAAATCAAGTTAATAGTGTGTTTTCACAGTTTGTCCCCACTAAATAAAAAAAAATAATAAGCATTTAACATGAAACCAAAGAAATTATACCATTTTTTATTTAGGCACATGAGGCCAAATTGACCCCAAACATAAGTTGTGTTTTAAGGTATTTACATGCCATTTTTTATTGTAGCAGTAGTGTATGTCATTTTAATTTTTCTCAGAAAGCTGCAGTTAGGTCAGTTTAATCTTGGCATGGCGATTCTTGTGAAGAGATGTGACAGCAGAGCTTCAACATCCTTCGCAGCTCTTTACAACATTTCAGTCAACTGTATCTGGGTTAATCTGACATCTAATTACGGGGGATAAATATTGGATTCGATTATATTATCAAACGTTTTGAGGCTGAAGTCCGTTTTGGAATGGCCAGAATGATGGAATGGCCACTAGGGGGGCTGGGAAAAGAGCCCTTTAACCATTTGTTTGCCTGATATACCCTGATTGCTAGTTTCTATTTCTTTGTAACTACATTAACTCAGCTCTAGTGCAAAACTAACATGTAAAACATGGCATAGCTCATCTACCACATTGACCATAATGGTAAACTGTGTAAATTTGGTGGGGTTTTCTGGCTGAAAAAAAATCATGGCTGTAAAATAACCACCAGCTTCTGTTATCTAAGTTTGAAAGGCAGTGTCTCCTTCTTACCCGCCCCTGGCCCCCTGGATTTGGAGAAGCTGCAGATGGGGCCAGTGTTGAAACGCACTCACCCCAGCGCTGACTGTGCTGGGGGAGTAAGCCAGGAATGAATGGGAGTGCTGAGTGTCACAAGAACTCACATCCCACCCTCCAGTCCAACGCTTTTGTTTCAGCGGGGCCAGACCACACATGGACGATCAGAAAAGCAAGATGTTCACACAAGCTTCCCCCGAAACGGGGTTAAATGATTTCGTTCTGCCCCAGTACTCTCCTGCTTTGAGAATATGGCCCGTGCACATCACCGTTCCGCAATGGCGTTCTCTTTGAGAACAAACCGAAATGAATGAATTAATAAATGAATAAAAAAACGACATCCATGATGGAGGTCATAAGAAGGACCCTGTGAGCACATTCTGCCGGTTCCACAACAAAGTAATGGAGACTAGTGCAAGTTTATGGAGTTTGAAAATGAGTAAACCCACTTTATCGTTTAATGTTTAAGCTGTGACGTCAGTCTGACCAGGCCATTTCACCTGAGATGGCCAGGAGCGAGTAAAAAGGCCTACACTGTCGTGGCCGGGGTAGATATTTTAAGCCGAAAGGACGTGTAGAAATATAACAGAAACTGAACAGTATGTCCTGATTCAGGATTTCTGAAAAAGTTCATACCACATTTATGACTGACATCGGTGATATTGTCCCTCCGGCTGCCCTGCCATAGAGAGGTGGTTAGGAACTTCTTCCATTCACTCAGTTTCATGCACTTAAAATAAATTCCACAGATTTTTCCCAATTTTGTCATGATTCACTTGTTCAAAAGGGAACAAGGAAATTTAGAAAGGTCTGATGCAAAATGCCTGGAATGTCTCTATTTCTTTACCGTGGCAGTGAATGGAACCGGGGGTGATGATTACCAGGAGTTTTTTGTGAGCTGGTGAGGAGAACACAGGCTCGGTTCCAGATTTCTCCTCAGTTGCTCCAGCTGTTGTTTGGATCTTTTTAGTTTAATTTAGCGTGTGTCATAATATTCATGTGAAAAAATACTCAGTGCTCATCTAAACAATTTAAAATATTTTTTGTAGGTGTCTAAGATCTTCATATGCACTATATGGACAAAAGTATTGAGACGTCTGATCATTACATCAACAGTGACTTTGCATTGCATTCAACTACATAGACTTTAATATGAAGCTGGTCCCCCATTTGCAGCTCTAACGGCTTCCACTCTTCTTGGAAGGCTTTCCACAAGATTTTGGAGTTTCTGTGGGAATTTATGGCCCATTCATTCTGTAAAGCATTTATGAGGTCAGGCACTGATGTAGGACGAGAAGGTCGGGCTCACAATCTCCGTTCCAGTTCATCGAAAATGTGTTGGATGGGGTTGAGGTCAGGGCTCTGTTGAGGCCAGTCAAGTTCTTCCACACTGAACTCATCCAGCCACGTCTCTATGGAGCTTGCTTTGTGCACTGGGGCACAGTCATGCTGGAATAGAAACGGTTCTTCCCCAAACTGGGTCCACAATATTGGAAGCATAGCGTTGTCCAAAATGTCATGGTATGCTGAAGCATTAAGACTGGCCCTCACTAGAAGTTAGGAACGATCTGAATTCAATAATTAAGAGGTGTCCCAATACTTTTTTCCATATTGTGCACTTGCCACTCGTTCAGTTGCCTCCGCGAGGTGGCGCACAGTTTTACACGATGCAGGCGCTCAGATCGTCAGTGTACGCAGGATGGGCACTTAGTGAGTTTCTCTGGGGTTCATGCTCTGTTTCTGCTCAAACTTCTCCAACAGTAACTGTGTCCGGACGCGAAAATGGAGCCAAACGGCACCGTGATCAAGCAAGGTGAGTTGGACTGAAACCTCTCTGTAGTTTTGCATATGGTTTTAGCTTTATTTTTCTGCCTTTACTGGGTTTGAACCTACATATGCCCCGAATTTTTAAAGAATTCTCGCTTAAAGAGCAGATCGTGCTTAAAGTGCATTTTTAAGAACACGTGTTCGTGATTTCACAAAGGGCGTGTTGCCATTTTCACTCCAATCAGTCACATTACAAACTGTATTGCTCTATAACACAGGGAATAAAACTAAATACGTGCACAAACTCTATTTATTTGAATTTAACGTCGGGGAAAAGATCATATATGTGCTATATATTTTTGCATAGGACACATTTATGTTTTTTCACCTTTGTAATGCCAAATCCAGCAAATGAACTGTAATTATGCCTAACAATGTGTGCTTCAAATTATGTTCGTTTTACTTAGAAAATGGACAAAACAGGCCATTTGAAAGGCGGGCGTCCAAAACTTTTGCATACAAAACTATATGGATTGTTTTGAATATAGATGTAAATATACATACATGTAATAAATATATACAAAGCTATAGATATAAACTTAAAATGGGTTCATATGCGTTGTAGACCTTCTTGAGGTTGGACGAGTCTTGGCTGGGTGGTACCGTGGACAGCTCCAGGGGGGACATGTCCATCTTTGACAAAATGAATAAAATATTTATGATTTGCATCATTTGAGATTACAGTGAAGGCAGCCCAGCTGGCCTCAAGTGGCCCGGCACTGTGAACACAAAATGAACATCTATGTACCCCACCAGTCAAACGTTTTTGGACACCACAGGTTTTTACCACTTATCCATTTATTTCATAAACTGCAGATTTTTTATTCTTGTTAAGTATCAGAAAGTTGTTGAGTGAACAACTATAAATGAAAAATATGTCAAATAAAACAGATTTCCTTCATGAGATGAAAGAATTTGCAACAGTGCATGCCTGACATCCTATTAACTGGCTGTGTGGTGATGCAGAGATAAATTCTAGACTGTCCTTTAACTTTAAACGCATTAGTTAACTGTTTCATTTGCTGTTAAATATGTAACAGTTATCTGGTGATCCTCATTGTCATTATTGTTATGTTAGGTGGCTTTTTATAGGTCAGTTGTGATGAACGAAATAAATGACATTTTCTGTCTAATAAAAGTAGTCAAATGGTGAACATACTCTAAATGTATTTGTCAGCACAGAATACTGAGTGTATTTTACAGCAAGCATTAAGTGAGCAACATGCAAATGTGGGAAATCTCATTGTGTACAAAGACTTTTGACGGATAGTATATGTTTAACTCTGTTTTCTTCTGAGCGGTAAGACCCTGGTTAACCTAAGCCATTTCCGTAACCGCCCCCTGCCAAATATTTCTTTAAAAGTGCGACTCCAGAGTCAGCCCAGAGGGACATTCCAGCTGACAAGCGGGCGGAGCGGGTCGCATAACACATAATCCGCAATATCACTGGCTGCTCTTCTCACACCACCACCATCCCCCCATCCCCACACGGGATGGTGCCTCAAATCATAGGCTCACCTGTATGATTATACAGAGAGGTGTCTTCATGACGTACTACAAATAATTACAAGCTTTAGACCAACATGTCATTAGAGGACATGCTTGTTTTTTTGTTAAAGGAATGCCAGCCTGACCTCTGCCTGCTTCATCTGAAGCACAAGGTTGATTTCCATGGAGCGGAAAACCTGCTGAGAAACTTGTAATAAAAGTAAATGGGCGGATGCTTTGGCACTGGCTTCTGTTGTGGCCTTTCACACTTACTAAGAGGGGTGTGTGATGATAAGCAGTTTGCTATTCAAGAACTTGATTAGTATAGTAAACACTCTGTGTTTGGTGTTTGCAAACAGTCATAGATTAGCAATTGTTTTCTGCATTGACGATGTGAAATGTGCAAATGTGTGTGTGTTATGTGAGTGTGGCTAAATCAACAGAGCTAAATGAACAGACACAAGGTTAAACTGGTTTCCCCAGTGGTCGTTTAAAGGGATATGCCACATTTTTTCTATCTGCCTCTTGGCAGCATATCGTCATTGTCAGGACAAAACCTTGTATCTATCACCTCAGCTAACCCATAGCTTATTTTAGAAGCCACTGTTCTTTCCAGTCCTTGCCTTTCACTTGACCAAACGAACCTACATTGCTCACTAGCAGCTCAACATGCACCACAACTCTTTTCAACATTTCAGTCAACAGTGTCTGATACCTAATATGAGTTATGAAGGACAAATATTGGATTTGTGTATATTATTAAACATATCAGAGTTCCATTCTGCTGATGGAAAGGCTACTAGGGGGCCTGGGGAAAGAGTCTGCAGTATAACAAGCTGGTTTGCCTGATATAACACGATAGCTAGTGTGATAAGCTTATACTACTCGTTAGCTAAATTAGTCTTATAGCTCCAGTGCAATAATAAACGTACAAAAGGATTCATACAAAAGGATATCAGGATTTCTCCTGATAAGTGACTACTTTGGAGATATGGGTTTTTGTCCTAAACAGTTTTTGTTTATATTTATGCAAAAATAATTTTATGCCTGTCAGGCTGTCTTATCTTTGATGCATTGAGTAGATTAAATTAAATAAATGTTTTACTGCAACAGGCCTAAACATACAAGATACCTAGATAAAGGTGTTCAGCCCACTCAGCATTCAGCACCACCAGTATACTCATCTCCGCATGATCATCTGGAATCACCTGCACCTGTTTGTTCACTGCTTCAGGACCTCAGTTAGATGTGCTTTGTTATGCTTGAATGATTCATACTGTGTGGCTTAACAAACAAAAAACATTCCTCTGAAACTGGTCAGGTTCAGGGACTGGACTGAAAATGAGAGACTTTGAAAGTCGTTCAAGAAGCTGGGAGAACTGTTCCTCAAGACTACATTAAAAAATACAAGAAAGTCTGGATGTTTGGAAGAAATGAGGGGTTTCTCAAAACTTTTACATTTTACCTTCTCATCCAACATCAGTGTCTGACTTCATAAATGCTCTACAGAACAGGGGCGTGACCACGGGGGGGCTGGGGTGGGCACTGCCCCCCCAGAGACAAGCCATGCCCACCCTGCGAAATGCTCCGTCTGTTCAATGAAAACTCTGGAGAAAAAAAAAATTGTTTTTCAAAACTGAGCTGCTTTCCAACTGGCCCGTTTGAGTAGGGGGCGTGTCCCTCACCGTGCTGCTGCTGACACAGTTCACTTCACCACGCATTATGCAGCATGTTTTGGACCTTTCATTCTTTAATTAAAACAACGCATAAGTTCCATTCTTATTTTATTTTGTGCTTGGTAAGACCAAAAACTGCATAGG
>JBBPCX010070813.1:0-10412 GCA_037974365.1 Hydrocynus forskahlii
AGCTGGAGGCTGGACGGCCGGTGCGGGAACTGGCTCTGGGTTAGGGACTGGAGCCTGGACGGCCGGTGCGGGAACCGGATCTTGGAGAGCTGAGGCCGGTGCGGAAACCGGCTCTTGGAGAGCTGAGGCCGGTGCAGAAACCAGCTCTTGGAGAGCTGAGGCCGATGTGGAAACCGGCTCTTGGAGAGCTGAGACCGGTGCGGAAACTGGTTCTTGGAGAGCTGAGGCCGGTGCGGAAACCGGCTCTTGAAAAGTCGAAGCCGGTACATAGACCTCCGGCGTGGAGCGGCACGCTGGGACCTCCGGCATTGAGCGGCGCGCTGGGACCTCCGGCGTGGACACTGGGGCCACAGAGAGAGTCGAGAGACTGGCTGGGGTAGCAGAGAGAGTCGAGAGACTGGCTGGGACAGCAGAGAGAGTCAAGAGACTGGCTAGGACAGCAGAGAGAGTCGAGAGGCTGGCTAGAGCGACGTCAGGCTGGGCCGGAGCGGCGTCGGGCTGGACTGGAGCGGCTGAGAGAGGGGAGCTTGACTGGGAGAGAGAGTTGGGCAGAGAGAGAGAATTGGGCAGAGAGAGAGAGTTGGGCAGAGAGAGGGAGTTGGGCTGAGAGTGAGAATTGGGCTGAGAAAGAATATTGGACTGAGAGGAAATACTGGGCTGCGCGAGAGCGCTGGACTGACTAAGGGAATGTTCCACCCGGAGACTGTACTCAGTCATACCCTCCAGCATCACGGGAAGCTGGACTCGGGCAGCCATTTCTTCCCACGTAGAATTTGTCCCAGAGGAGCACTTCGCTATACCCAGCCTGTGCCGTCAGGGTGCGAAACTCCGTCATGTACTCCTTTACAGAGCGCTCCCTCTGACGGATGTAGAAGATCCAGTGGAGTGACGACTCACCGGAGGTGCTGGAGGACCTCGCCAGCGTTTCACCGCTGTTATGGGCGCTGCCATTTTGGAATCGCTGGGTCCAGTACGTGTTGGAGGAGAGAAACGAGCCGGGCGATGATGGGGGGAAAATCCGCTGCATCTTGCTTGTGGAGGTCGGAGCATTCTGTCACGATTGGGTTCTGTCCGAACTGGGAAGGAGAGGAGACACAGGCGCAGATCTGCATAATGATGGGGTTTATTACCAGACAACACAATACAGGACACTACAAATGAAAACCAGGCTCAGGGGCCAGACGAGAGGACAAGGAGGTGATTGAGAATAGAAGGGTAGAGGAGGAGGGCAAGGAGCGAGACAGACAGGAGAGCAAACGGTACTAACCATAACACTAAATTAATTCTCCGACACCCCAGCTGGGGACAGAGCCCCTTAAACACACAGTCCCTGGGCTAACCTGCCTTCGAATCATTGTCTGCAGCTGTGGGTGGATTTATGGTCCCGCAGTGACCCCCAGCGGCCGCAGCCGGAATTGTGACATTTTCACTGTGTACTCAGGTGATCTTGGAACATAACCCCCGCGATTGTCAGGGGTTTACTGTAGTTCAGTCAAAAAGCACATTCCAACCGAACTATCACTGTAGTAATTACATTAGTATACCTAAACACTCTATCCAGAGTAAATCAGAAATCAAATGCACTGCTGTGAAGGTTTAAGCCTAAAGTGCTCATGAATCCATCATCACACCCATATGACAAAAACAAGCCCCACTGCAGTCATAGAGGAAAAGCAAGAGGCGCTTATGGAAGAGGCAAACAGGGTTCAACTACACTAGCAGCTGATTTTAGAACAGCCGGATGACACACACACACACACACACACACTGCTGTAAGGCAAAACCCTGAGATTTCTGCAACAAAACAACACACATCTCTTCCACACTGACATCCCACACCAGCTAAACATTCCATGAGCAAAGAGCCAAGAATCTCTGGGTGAGAGCAGACAACTGGTCATTCACAGTTTCTCCGCCCCTACCCAATCTACAGAAATAATCTCTGCTCTTCTGGTAACACTTTAGATGTTGCAACATTGCTGTGAGGATTTGACTGCATTCAGCTACAAGGGCCTGAGTGAATTCTGGTACCAGTGTTGGATGATTAGTTCTGAATCACAAATACCACTTCATTTAATTCCAAAGGTATTGGTTGGAGCCCCATCACTCCAGAGATCAGTTTCACTGCTCCACAGCTCATTTTTTTGGGGGTGGGTCTAGCTAAATTGGCCTTAGTTTAAGCTGCAGTTGCTCCAGGACACCACAATCTGTTGGCAGGACTTTTAAATGGAGATAATTTAATCTGTGTGTTGTATATTTATTCCAGTGCAGTAAGCTTCACCATACCAAGCAATTTTGGACAATGCCATGCCTCTAACTTTTGTATTCCAGCATGACTGTGCACCAGTGCACAAATAATGGTCCATAAAGACGTGGTTGGATGAGTTCAGTGTGGAAGTACTTGACTGGCCTGCACAGAGCCCTGACCTCAACCCCATTCAGCACTTTTGAGATGAACTGGAAGATTCCCACAGAAACACTCCAAAATCTTGTGGAAAGCCTGCCAAGAGTGGAAGCTACTATAGCTGCAAAGTGGAGACCAGTTCCATATTAAAGACTATATATTTGAATGCAATGAATGCAAAGTCCCTTTTAGTGTAATAGTCAGGCATCCCAATACTTTGTACATATAGCTTAATTTCCAAATGATTTAAATATCATAATAATTATTACATCTGCCTTTCAGAATGTAGGGAATGTAGTAAGTCAATTTAAGAGTGAAGTTATTGCAGTATTTTGGTGGAAAGAACAATTGACGTTTGAGTTTGTCAGAGCTGGAAGAAGACTAGCACAGAGTGTAGAAAGCAATAGGGCAACTCCATCTATATTTAATCATCAAAGCACTGACATTTAATCCTGAATGTGTATAGGAAATGCTGATTATGGCTGTGAGCCAGTTTCTGAAATGTACAGTACATACATGACTTCCCTTACATTCTGAAACAGTACATTCATTACTTCCCTTATCACGAGTTGCTACGTTAACACAGCATCAGAATATTTGAGTCTGCAGTAAAACAGTTAATGCACCCAGGGTTAATGAGAGCTACTCTATACAGAAAACCTAACAAATCTGTCTTACAAACATGCCCTACAAACCTGATTTGATTGGTGCCACCAATCTATTTGATATCAGAAAACAGTTTATTTAACTGTTATGAATTTTGAATTTTTCTTTCAAAGCAATCTGATCCCCAACAAATGATGCACGTTACCCTCTGGTTAAACATAGGGTCATGCAAATCTCTATTACAATGCATATAATGGGCTGCCTGGCAGAAGGGACTATTTTATGAGCATTACATCATGATCTATAAATATAGCTAAAATATCAAAAGGTATACATCCACATGTAAAGGTAAAAAAAAGTACACATTAGAAAATCAAGAGACTATAGGGCTCCCACACTTTTGCATAGGATTATATAACATTTTGGCCATATTAATGTGTTTTGATTGTGTAAGACTATGTAACTGCACAATAACTGAGCCCAATAATTAATACATGGGTTCGTTCATACAAAATAATCATGATCCAAGTGGAAAACTAAAGTAAGACCAGCTTATTGCACGGGGTTGCTGTCTGCTGATGTGTGGTGCTGAAATCTGCACCTGTCTTGTTCCTAACGAATAATAATAATAATAATAATAATAATAATAACAATGGTGATACTACTTCTACTACGAATACTAATACAAATAATAATAATTGCAAACGAGCTCTAATATCACAGTTTAGCCTCGCGATTTCTACTCAAATCCTCATCCTTCACTAGATGAGGCTGAAGCTGAGACTGAAGTGCCTCCCGGGAAGGGCCAATGAAGGGTGTCGGGAGAGATGTGCGTGTGCGCGCGCTGTTGGTCAAGCCCTGCGTTTTGAAGAACATCCCATTCCCCCAGCCGAACATCCATTACGAAACGCAGCATGACGAAGCGCAGCATAATCGGACATGTGATTTATATTAGATTTTATATTTTATTGTTTTTTAAACAACTGAATTTGTTAAATAAATGAAAATAACGGGCTCATGAAGACACGCGTAAACAAATGAAGCATTGGTTCTTGTTTTCAGAGGAGGAGGAGGAGGAGGAGGAGGAGGGGGACTCCTGCAAACACGTGACCTGGAAAACGTGACCTAATCCGGTGCGGAGTGATATGAGCAGTTCTCTTTGGAACGTGCATAACACACACAAACCAGTGCAAGCCAATACACAGCTGCCCACTGCATCCCAACACGAACCATTTCAATCCATTATAACCCAACACAAACTCTCTCCAACCCAAAACAACGAATTAACACTGCAATGCAACCTCGCTTCAAAACAATAGGTTCGAAATCACGGCTGCCCAGTGCCACCCAGTCCAGCGCCGAACCCCCAGTCGGCGGCTCACCAGTCGGCCCCCTCCGGTACCGTACCTGATTGAAAGCAGCTCGTAGAGTAGGTATGCAGCAGCAGCCAGCAGGGCTCCCCCAGTCAGGTACAGGGTTTTCCTCCACCATGACTCGGCCACCAGGCTGGACATGATTCCACCGTACTCCTGCAGCGGGAAGGCCACCACGCAGCCGGACACGGAGTGGCGCTCGTCAGGGTTCAGCCCGAATGGAACCGGGAGACTGCGATTCCGGCCCATATCCACCACCAGACCGCGTGAGGAGGCGATCCCCGCGCGCCACTGCATCCTGCCCCCCCGTGCCCCTCAGCCCACCTCATCCACTCCCCTCCCCCAAGAACCCGGGTAGATCTCACCTGCCGCAGCTCAAGAGGAGCCGCACCAGCGCCAGGGACTCTCGGTCGACAGCGCATGCGCAGCGCACTCTTTCTCTGGCACGCAACGGTGGAGACGCCCGGCGCATGGGCAGTAGCGACCTAATCCTTCTCACCACTGTTTCCATTTGTGTTATATTTACGGCCTTTAGCAGACGCTTTTATCCAAGGCGACTTCCATTTCCTAACAACAGGGGACACTCTCCCTGAAGCAACGTGGGTTTAAGCGTCTTGCTCAGGAACCCAGAAGTGGTATGCTGAAGGTAGGATTCGAACCCGTGGTCTCTTGGTGCAGAGGCAAGTATACTACACGCTAGGCAACAACCATCCCGTGTAGATTTGATTAGCTATAATAGGAAATGTTTTCTCCAGGGATGCTCGGCCGGCAGCGCATGCGCAGCGCACTCTTTTTCTGGCACGCAACGGTGGAGACGCCCCGCGCTTGGGCAGTTGCGACCTAATCCTTCTCACTACTGTTTACATTTTTGTTCATTAATTTATTCTTGTAAAGTGCTTCATAGAAAACATTTCCTCTTTTAGTCAGTATTAAATAGAACAAGAGTTTCTGTGCTGCTTATTCTTTTTTATGCAGAGTTACATTTACCCAGTGGTGGTATGCTGAACGTAGGATTCAAACCCATGACCTCTTGGTGCAGAGGCAAGTATCCTACACACTAGGCCACAACCATCCCATGTAGATTTGATTAGCTATAATCAAATCTACACTATATGGACAAAAGTACTGGGGTGCCTCACACCAACAGGGCCTTTAATGACATTGCATTCTAACACATAGACTTTGCAGCTAAAGCAGCTTCCACTCTTCTTGGAAGGCTTTTCACAAGAGTTTGGAGTGTTTCTGTTTTAATTTATGAGGTCAGGCTATGACGTTGGACAAGAAGTTCTGGCTCGCAATCTCCGTTACAGTTCATTCCAACAGTGTTGGATGGGGTTGAGATCAGGGCTCTGCATGGGCCAGTCATGTTCTTCCAAACCTAACTCATCCAACCATCTCTTTATGGGCCTTGTGCACTGGGCAACAGTCATGCTGGAATAGAAAAGGGAAATAGGAAACATAACTGTGTCCAAAGTTGGAAGCATGGTGTTGTCAAAAATGTATTGGTATGCTAAAGCATTAAGATTGCCCTAGTCCGAACCCTGAACAACAGCTGTGTCCCAATACTTTTGTCAATGTAGTGTAGGACTGCATGAAACAAAAACTGAATAATTAACAAAGGTAACTAAAGGATGTTCTTTTATTAGTGGAATGAAATGAGTCTTTGTAAGTAGAATAAGAGATTTTTTATTTATTAATATTCATTTTTGTCATGTTTTGTAATGTGCAGACATTACAGAATGAAAATGAAAATCAGACAATACAGAATGACAATGTAAATGTAATTCATTACATAACTAAGTAATAAGTATTTGTGTCATTACTTTAAAGGATTTAAGGACCGAAAATTTGGTAAATCAATTATGTGACTTGGCTTGCGTTATTTTGACCAAAATAATTTACTTCCACTGAATTAAATTAATTCCTTGATTCATCAAAACACCCACATAAACTGCAAAACTTACTGGTCTGGATTTAGTTTCATATTTACATTTAATATTTATACTTGCAAATTGCAAACTTCAGTCATATCTGTGTATATCAAAAAAGGCTGTGATACTGATTAATTAAGATAGCATGGTTTTGTTCAACGACCGACTCAACAGGTTCTTATTGAGAAAGACAAAATACTTGCTGAAGGACTCACTGTAAAACAAAAAATTCTATATTACTGGAATTTATGTAACAAGCTTCAAATGTGTGTATAAGCTAGTATTAAATCTGGCAAAATGAAGCTTCTAAGCATTAATCAGCGCTATGAAATGCACAGCGTTTGTGATAT
Organism: Hydrocynus forskahlii; assembly: GCA_037974365.1. Lineage (NCBI taxonomy): Eukaryota > Metazoa > Chordata > Actinopteri > Characiformes > Alestidae > Hydrocynus > Hydrocynus forskahlii. Next base: position 6,665 of record JBBPCX010070813.1, read on the forward strand.
AAACTTAAAAGTATATGTAAAAGTATATAAGTAAATACTCTGACTATAGCATTAGAAATATCTAATGGGGTTGGTGGTTGCTCAGTGGATAGGATACTTGCCTCTGGACCAAGACGAATCCTACCTTCAGCATGCCACCACTGGGTTCCTGAGCAACACCCTGAACCCCAAGTTGCTCCAGGGAGACTGTGCCCTGTAATGGAAGTCACTTTGAATAAAAGCATCTGCTAAATGCCATAAATGTAAATGTACCCAGTTGAAACTGATGCTTGCAGGTAGTAGAGTGTAATACACGTGCGGTAAAAGTGTGTGTGTGTGTGTGTGTGTGTGTATGGTCACATAAATGCATGTGGTGAATTTGCATGCATTGGTATTGTAGTCTTCTCTAGGTCTACATGCTATTTATTAATATTAATAAACTAAGTTGTGCTCTACATGCAGTCATTACCTCCACAATGTTCAAACGGTATACATCATATACAGCAGTGTCATAACACTGCCTTACACTAAAGTGTTATGCATTAAATCTACTGAATAGTCTGATTTAGAACAGTCCAATGATCAGACAAACTAGATTTCCGCTAGAAATGATTTCCGCTAGAAATGATTTCCGCTAGAATATATTATAATAGGGAACATAAGAAGCCATCTTTAATGCATTGTTTAGCATGTTTTGTTGCCAACGGATGAATGGATGGTTAAATGGATAGATAGAGGTTCCCTTTGGAAAATTCAGGTAATACAGTAGGGCGTTTGTGTGATTAAATGTGAATTTATTACAGTATATGCAATGACAAAACCAAAACAGAAATGCATACACATTTTAGTGTATTGTTACATTTCAGTATTACCTTCAGACTGTTTAAATTAAAGCACACTACAAGCAGGCACAACACAAACCTGTATGTAGAATGTATATATGCATGTAGACACATCCACAAGGCAACAAATGTTGTTCTGAAATATTAAAGCAATAGTATGGGAAAAAATCAAAGGAAAACACAGTTTTCTTACCCCTGATTTGCTTTTTTCCCCATTTTTATAGATAAAGTATGTCAGGATGTATCAGAAACTACATAAGCAAACCTATTTGAGAATATATGATGCACTAAACATGCAGAAGATAATCAGTGGGTTGCAGACTTCCATTACTTGTTAACTTGTCTCATAGGTCCAGTGCAACCCTTTCCTATGTACATTTGAGAAGAGACATAAAATGGAAATAAGTCCCTGTGAGTCCTCATTTTGCATTTCTGTTTGAACTCAGTGTTAACCAGCAGCATGTACAGCTTTGTCTACTTTTTGGCTCTCAAACTGAGCGCGATCCAGCTCTGGCTCCTTTCTCCATTTGAGGGCGTGTAGAGCATAGTTGACAGCCACACACTGCTGCCAGCTCCAATTTTTAGACACAGGGTTATACAGCATACCACGGATACATTCCACACTGAAACCAGCTGAGAGAGTAAGAAATAAGGAGAAGAGTAAAACAGACAAATCCTGACAGTAATGAACAAGATACAATGCTGTTGTAAAAAAAATCAAAATCAAACCTTTTTGTTATATACATCAACATGGATTAGGGCTGCACAATATATTGTCTGTTAATCGTTATCATAATTTCAGTCACTATAATTCTGATATCACCAAAAAACAGCTTCTAACCAATCACAGTATTTCTGACAGGGTGACCAATCACAGCTTCAGGTGAGTTATGATGAATCGTGGTCTTCATGTAAACGTACAATTTGAAACAATATTTACCTTAAGTTTTTTTTTATTATTGAAATGTGAAATGGGCCATTTAATGTTGTGAAAGGCAATCACAAAGTATAGCAGTAAAATCACAATACTGATATCCCATATCGTGTAGCTCTATATAAGTTTTACTTCTATATTGCCTTTCACAATCCCAAAGACCCTTTACAATGCTTACAAAAATAAAACATATCCCCTTTTTATAAAGGAAAAAAGGACAATTCCTCAGTTAAGGTGCTACAGCATTGAAAGATCTACAGTAGCAAGAAAAAGTATGTGACCCTTTTGGAATTTCATGGTTTTCTGCATTGATTTGTCTCAAAATTAATCTGATATTTATCTATGTCAAGGATATTGAGAACAACCATAAAAAGTGCTAGTGAAAAAAGAATATGAATATTTTATTGAACTCAAAAAAGCTTACTGGAGTCAGGTGTTAGCATATGTGGAGTCTTGTTAAGAACATGAGTTTGGAGGTGTGGACTAGAGCAACTCTGACTGATAAAAAAAAAACACTCAAACTTTGAGTTTGCATCACACAAGAAGAGTACACTTATGTGAGCCATGCCTCGCCAGAAATAGCTTTCAGAGGATCTACGACCAAGAATTGTTAATTTACATAAAGCTGGAAAGGGCTGCAAAGTGATCTCAGAGATCTTATATCTTAGGCTTCAAAGATCTTAGAAATTCACCAGTCTACAAATGGAGACACTTTGGGACCGTGGCTATGGTGAAACACTGCACGCAGGGTGTCTATTAGAGATCGACCGATATATCGATTTACTGATATTTTTCCCGATATTTAAGCATTTTACCATAATCAGTTATCGGTTTTGTAATATCGGGTTCACCGATAAACACCGCCATCTCGTGGGTGTTTTGAGAATTACGCGCATGATCGCCATTGCAGCACGGCGTCTGAGGGGAAACTGCGTGCAAAGGTAAAGTATCCTTACTTGCTTTCCTATACTTAGTAAACTTTATTAAACATAACAGCTATTAATGCATACATTAGATGTGTTACATAAATGACTGATATGTAGTTTATGCAGCTTGGCTCTAAGAAATAAAGACGAATTCACGTAAGATAATCCGTCAAATCCTTTCACAATAAAGACGTAACTTTGCCCGAATTAAATAATATACAACCATTAATAAGCACATGTTGTCAGTAACATGTTGTCAATTGGCCACGAAGGCTGCTCGCAAGAGCGTTCCGGCCCGCGTCGGCGTGAAGAAACCTCATCGTTACAGGCCCGGCGTCGTGGCTCTGAGAGAGATCCGCCGTTACCAAAAATCCATGGGGCTGCTGATCCGCAAGCCGCCCTTCCAGCGCCTGGTGCGTTACATTGCTCGGGATTTCGAGACTGACCTCTGCTTCCAGAGCTCCGCCGTCACGGTCCTGCATGCGGCCAGCGTGGCTTCGCTTGGCGGGTCTGTGCGCCATTCACGCCGAGGGGGACACGAACCTGTGCGCCATCCACGCCGAAGGGGATATGAGCCTGTGCGCCATCCACACCGAGGGGGACACAAGCCTGTGCGCCATCCACACTGAGGGGGAGACCATCATGCCTGGGGATGTTCAGCTTGCCCGCCATACCCGCGGGGAGCAGCTTGCACTTGCTGCATTTGTGGTCTCTAATGCTTGGGGTATCATGCACGGCGTTCTTGCTGTGGACGTCCTATTATTCTATTTTGTTACTTTCTGTGTAAGCACTTTGAGCTTTTTTCGTAAAATGAAAAGTGTTATATAAATAAAATGTACTATTATTACTATTAATAAAAGCACTGAATTTAATATAAGATCGGGGTGTAATAAACATCTTCTAAATAAATATAACTAAGAAATTGAATGTGTTTTGTCAGCACGCATTTCAAAATCTAGAAGGACAAAAATGTTTTTTCCAAAAATATTAAAAAATATTACATTTCAATATTTCAGAATATTATTCAGTAAATTAACATTATCCAGCAAATTATTCTTCACTCTTTA
>JBBPCX010070814.1:0-10410 GCA_037974365.1 Hydrocynus forskahlii
GAGAGAGAGAGAGAGAGAGAGAGAGAGAGAGAGAGAGAGAGAGAGAGAGAGAGAGAGAGAGAGAGAGAGAGAATGAACCATTGGATGTACTGCAGCGACTGGGCTTTGCTGAGTCACCACTGATGCACTGCCACCTGGCCTTCTGCTGATCTGACTGTGTGTGTGTGTGTGTGTGTGTGTGTGTGTGTGTGTGTGTCAATAGCTTGGGGGTAATCATCTGTCTGCCTGCACTGTCAGGAGAGAGACAGGCCTGGGACAGCCTGCACATTTCAGTCAGTTTTTAACCCTTCGAAGTCTAAATTTCTGCACACTTTACAATATCACTATCATTATCACCCTTGTATCTCCACACATTTCCTGAAAAAAGAAAACCTGTCTTCCCCTTAATGTGCATTATTGTTGCTATACTTTATTTCAAGTACTACTGGACCACTTCTATTGGACAATAGAAGGAATTTCTTGTAGCTTTATTTTTCAATGATAAGGCTGTGGCCAAAATAAATGTTGTTTTTTTTGTCTTTATACAGGACAAGAAGACAGAAACTTTTCACAACATTGAAATGATAATAAAATATCTCTTTTTCTACTTACAAGCACACTGGCAGAATTTCAAAAGAAATACAGGATGCTGAGTGAAATATTTAATCATGCCGTGCTTTCGTGTTCGCTCACCGATGGTTGGAATCAGCAGATTTTTGCTCATAACACACAATTGCCTGATTCATTCATTTTGACTGATCTGTGTTGTAATTTAATGAGGTAAATGATGTAAAACAGGTAGGTGTGATTATGCTGTAATGAATGTTGCTGTTAAATGTGTGTCACAATGTACCATTAATACTCATGACTCATCGCAGCTTCCTTTCACTTTCAGTGTAGCTCTGTACCTGATTTCATGTAACTGATTTATAGCTTGTTAAACAGCAAATAATTATTTATGTTCTGGCAAATAGGAAACACTGGTAATGTGCTAGTGAGTTTTATTTGCTCATTTAGACCACACAGTCTGAGCTTTGGGTTTAAAAACAAATCTAATAGAAATTTACCCAAAAAATCTGGCTATAATCATGAAAATTGGCAAACTGGGCACAAAATCAAAAAATCACATAAAAAAACAAAATCAGTGCATTCGCTGCTGGTAACTGTAACTTATAAGGGATAATACAGTTGTCACCAGCTCGGGTGCTAGAAGGGGTGGTAAATGAGGTGGCAGGGAAGAATGTGTGTGTTTGGGTGTGTGTGTGTATGTGTGTGTGTGTGTGTGTTAATGGTTCGTGGGTTGCTGTCTGAGGTGTTGAATTGCCAGACTGGTGCAAGACAGAAGTGCCAAACCAGACGGAATGTCCAGAATCTTTACAGGGTTCTGGAACGTCAACAACATTTCAGCCCTTGACAAATCAACACCCAGACTTTTTACCTTTGCTAGAGGAGATCTGGCTTATGCAGCAGGTCTAAGCCAGACGCTCTATTCTTATTTAACGGGACTGCAGATCCGCAGAGACAGAACTTGCACATATGGTAAAACTTGATAGGCCGACTAGAAAAAGAGCAGAATGATGAATGCTTTCAGGGTGGGATGGGATGGAATAGACCCAGCAGGCTCCGGAATGTCAGGATTCTTTATAGAACTCTCTACAAAGTTCCGGAATGTTTAGAACTTTGAGGAGCAGCAGAAAGGAACAGCTGTGCTGAAGCTTCCAAACTACTCTGAGATATCCGGAGAGGACATGTCCTGAAGTGTGTGTGTGTGTGTGTGTGTGTATGTGTGTGTGGTCATGTATTTAGCTCTTTACAGGTACCAGATGTCCCCAGCCTTGTGGAAAACCTGAATAATTGAACTATCATTTTTTATCAATATGCCTATTAATAAAAAATGCAGCATTTATTTGAAAACATAGAGCATACAGAATTTGGCCTAGTTCGTTTTTGGAGTTCATAGGACTGACACTGTTTGTTCTGTCCTTTTATTGAACAAGATGTTTTCTTCTTGCTTGAATCTGGACATTGTCTCATGTTTCAGTGGCTTATTTGGTGAACAATGCTGGAAAAATGTAATATGGTACTTGAAAGCGTTCGGAATTCTCTCTCTTATCTGCCAGTGGCAGTTTTACAGGGATTGCTGATTAGTTAAGAGCTTAATGCGCTTTGAGGTTACTGGGGTTATGTGTAGTCTCGGCCTCAGAGGTACTTGAACTCGTGATGTTTATTGTGTGTTAAGATGTTGCAGCTATCGACGTATTCGAGTTATATCCTGACTGGCTATCCACAAGTCCGTGTGTGTGCCTTGCATCAGAGTTTATCAGTTCAGTGAGTACCTAAACTTTGCTGACAGCTGCTGCCCTGCATGGCATCAATTATTTAAAACAGTGTGTGAAGTTCAAAAAAGTTAGATTTAAAAAAAAACTTTAAAAGTTAGATTTTTTAAAGCAAGTAAATGATATGTGCTAGTATATTAGCCAGCACATAACACTTTACTTCATATGGGTGAAGTCATACTAAAACAATGTCCTTTTTATGTCAAAGAGTCACATTAAGACCCTGTTTATACCCGATCATTTCATGAGTCTTCAGTGTTAGGATTATACACTATATGGACTAAAGTATTTGGACGCCTTACCATTACATCAACGGGGACTTTTATGACATTGCATTCAAATACATAGACTTTAATATGGAGTTGGTCCCCCTTTGCAGCTATAACAGCTTCCAATCTTCTTGAAAGGCTTTCCACAAGATTTTGGAGTTTCTGTGGGAATTTGAGCCCATTCATTCTTTAGAGCATTTATGAGTTCAGGCACTAATATTGTACTGACTTGCAATCTCCGTTCCACCTCCCAAAGGTGTTGGATGGGGTTGAGGTCAGGGCTCTGTGTGGCTGGTCAAGTTCTTCCACACCAAAATCATCCATCCAACCATGTCTTTATGGAGCTTGCTGTGTGCACTGGGTTACAGTCATGCTGGAATAGAAAAGGCTCTTCCCCAAACTGTGTCCACAAAGTTGGAAGCATGGCATTGTCCAAAGTGTCTTGGTATGCTGGAGAATTAAGTTTGCCCTTCACTGGAAGTAAGAGGCCACCTGAATTCAATTATTAAGAGGTGTGTCTCAATATTTTTGTCCATATAGTGTATCTGGATAAGGGTGTTGGGTGGTGTTACATGAAAGTGTAACACCACCCAACACGTTTAAAACTGATATAAATATTGCCACTTAAACCACTTCAGGAGGTGGTCTGAGACATATTCGAGCCACATGTTGGAGCAGTGTAAATGTGTCCTTCTCTCCAGAACGCATTCTTTTTTACAGTTCTTTTTATTCACTGTGCAACAATGAACCCAGGCAACAGACTTCACACTTCTCTTAATCCCTTCATATCTATCCCTAACCCACCTGACAGTTTACAGAACCCCACCCGGGAGCCCAACTTCACGCACCCTTTATTTCCCTCCCCATTGCCCGCACCTACATTTTCACTAATGAGTTGCTGCTGGGTCTGAAAAGCCAAAAAGAGAAAATATACAAAGAAACTTTCTATGTGGTTGTTTATTAGACCAGTGAGAGGGAGACTAATATTGAAGAGAAATCGCAAATGGAAACCTATCTAAGTAAGAGTGTAATTATGACTAATTATTGTAAGAGATACTAGTGGAAATAGTTTGGAATACTAGAGTCCTCAACTCCAAAGGATGTGAAAAAAGAGGAACAGATGGAAATACTGCCACGCATATTAAGTGCTCCCCAGTCATAGAGGGCTCTGTAACTGGGGAGGGCTCTATAACTGGGGGGGGCTCACTTGTGTTGTGTTGTGTTCAGATGAGGGTGCGGAGGGGCTCCTCCACTGGAGTAGAAAATGATGCCTAGCTAAGAGGGAGCAGATTGCAAAAACATCTGACTGTACTGTAGAGACTAGAGACAGAAGTAGTTTTTGTTTTTTATTCTAAACATAGCAATTAATGGGCAGGGTTTAATATGTGTGCCCAATAAAACAAGCACAGATTGCCCAGAGAAAGGAAATAAAGGAAATAAAAAGTTGGCTATGATTGGCACATGCACAGAAGGAGATTTCATCAAATTTAACTGGAGCTGATATGCAGAGAAGTGTTAAGAATAGGATTAGCAGTAGTGCAGTTGGAGCACAGAAGAACCATTCAATATCGATATGGATCTGGTTCGACCCATCACTCAGTCTCAGTGACCCTCACCCCCAACACAGAAAGATATGAACATCAGTACTTCATTTGAAGTCTTTACGGTCAGTTGATAACATTTGTGTTGACCAACAATAGACATTCATTTTGCATGATCATTTTGCAGCCTTTTTGCTAGTGTGATTTTAAGACTAATTTAACTAAGCTTTTTCAAAAGGATTTCAAAAGGAGTGTTTGTCCAAGCCAAAAAACCTTTTTGAATTCTTTTGTTTAAGAGGATTCCTACATTACTTATTAGACACTTTCATTAAAAAGGGTAGAAATACAATAGGACAGGATAAAATGCAACATGTCTGGGTGTGTGTGAGGATTTCCCGGTAATGTTTTTGTTGCAGCCTTGTGTGCATTGGAGACAAGAATACTAGCTCAACATGACAGGCATGCCTTCAGGTACAACACATAAGTGCAAAAGCAATTTCAGGTCGTGCTGACGTGAGCTGCAGTGTGTGTGTGTGTGTCTGAGCATGAGTAAGGACTTTCCCCTCTATTTTTTATGATTCCCAGACTTATGCGTCACACCAAAGTGCAGTCTCTCCCAGGTATTTGTGTGTGAAACACCTGGACATTTTTCACTGCCTTCTGCACACACATAAATCTGATTATTCCTGTCGCTGTCTGAGTGTTGTACTAATGCGTCTCATGACTAAGCACTAACTGACAAAGACTCTCCACCACAAGGCCTATACATTATAACGAAGCAATTAATGGCAGATAGACTCAGGTGTGGTGAAACAGAGCATTTCCCCCAAAGCGACAAGCACATCCATTAGTTGTCTCTAAGTGAAGGCCATCTTCCAACACAGCTGGAAACTTAATCATTCTCCGCATAAATAGATTTGATTAATCATCTTCTATCAGATGGTGGTTATTGCCCTAATGAGATTTGATCTGACTCAGTCAGGCTGCTGCTGAGCTCAGATGTGGGAACATGCAGAGGATTGGAAATGGGGGCTTTGTGCGGGTGGTCCGATGTGCAGTTATGGATGTGCACTCCACCCTAAGCACCCTAAATACTGGTTTCCTCCAGGTGGAGGGAGTCTTCAGAAAGAAGAGACTTTCTGTTTTGTAGACTCCTTATTGGCAGGGTCATTCATTCTGGTTCAATGCAAAAGTATTTCTTTTTCAAAATTGTTTTACTCCAGCTTTATTAGGTTCCAGGACTTTGCTTCTATACAGTATGAATGTTTAGCATCTGTATAGCTATTTCACTCTTCCTGCATTGCAGAAAAATGCTATGCCTTCATTAGCAATCAATAAAGTAACAATGCTTGGGAAAATCTAATTTACACAATGTTCCTTCTTCAGCCACGATATATTTGGTGTTTGAAGATTGCTTATTTAGTTAAGAGCTCAAGTTATAAAGTCAATAAGCTAATAAATGATGGGGAACCCTCTGGGACTTCTAGGTCTTCAGAGAGGGCCTCATGAATTCTGAGAAAAACTGTAGTTAGGAGAATTATGTTTGCATTTAGACTACAGTACTACTTTCATTTCAGTTGGTCAGACACCAAAAGGTTTGAAGCACCCAGTGTAAAACAAAACATTATATAATCAAGATTTTGTTTCCCACCGCAATACCTAGGTAGATAAGTGAGCTCTTCCTTTGGTTAGGCCTTCAAGAGCTGCTGAAGGCATAACGCAACAACGTAACCACTGATGAGATTAGAAACTGACAGTAAAATCAGTTTAATGTATGGGATCAATTTCATAAGTAAAAATATCACATCAGACCTTCTTTTAGAAATAGATGTGAGTAACTGCAAGTATGAGCAGAACCCTAACCAAGATTGAGTCATTTGTTAGAAATGGAAAACAGTGGTGGCAGCTCTCCGAAAGAGTCTCTTTACCGAAGGAGTCAGTGTAAAACTGCTATATCCAAAGTAAAAGATAGGTTGATGTTTGTTAGCAGCATTAAATAAAACATTACATTTCTTTTGCAAGCATTAAATATCCATGTTTAAAATAGGACTGTCAAAATTTTCTGTAGAGTGTGTGTGTGTGTGTGTGTATGTGTGTGTGGCAAGCTTTTCTGACTTTGGAGTATATTTTTTTAAATAAACTGAAAAAGTAATGCTTTAGAATTCACATGGTTACACATCAGTACAGCCATTCGCAAAAGTGAGTAAACTGCATTTAAAGTGAATTCCGTGCATCACCTTTTTTCAGAGCAGTTTTCCTCACTTCAGTCTGTTGTTCTTTGCTCTGTTGGGCCAGCAATGAACAGGTTTGATGACAGAATATTTTCCAGAAAAAACAAGCTGACCTTCATGCAGCTTAACGGAGCTTAAGGAATACCAAAGCTGTGACCCTTCTGCCTAAAACAAACGGATTTGCTTACAAAGGTCCAACCTCACCAAGACAAACAAATAATCCATTGAACAGAACCCCGTGAGATTAAATATTTGGTTTTACTCTCTTGCAGAGTGCTGCGGATAAAAAAGATCAAAGATTTACCTCAGGAAGACGTTTTCTACACGATATCTTTTGACATAGTTGGTTGCTACACGGGAGCTGACCTCTCTCTCTCTCTCTCTCTCTCTCTCTCTCTCTCTCTCTCTCTCTCTCCCCTGTTCTCCTCTCAGGTGGTTCTGTGAAGGGCGTGAGCTGCATCACTGTCCTGATATTCAGATTTGGAGGGATGGTGACCTGCACACACTGGTGATTGCTGAGGCTTTTGAGGACGACACAGGCAGGTACACCTGCGTAGCCTCCAACGCTCTCGGAGCAGACAACACCTCTGCCGAGGTCTACATAGAGGGTGAGGGTCTTTAGTACACACGTGTATACATACACTTGTTAACTGTTGATACAACTTGGAAAATGCCACTAGGCCTCTACGCTACAATGGGCAAATAAAGCCATGGTAGGCTTACCTGAACACATTACTGGTGTCGCCCCTGTTTCTAGTATACTGGAGCATAAAAGCAATAGAGATTTAAGCCTATTCAACCAGTCTGGACTGTAAACATTAACCAGTGGTGCCAGACTGCTGGTTAAAACAGGTGATGATTGGACATAAGCAGGCCTGGTGTCAAAGGTGCTTTGCCTATCCTGAAAAGGTTTCAAGCTCCTTGACACACTCGCAGGTCTGCCAGAGAGATGTAGGAAAGATCAGTTGTATAAACTGGTCATTTAAAATAGTTTAATTGCATATATTTTTATTTTATTACAAACTTTCTTTTGAAAAGTTGTGTTTGAGAAACATGCGTCATTAGTGAATTTTGTGCCGTCAATGCTTACAAATTGCTTAATAAAGGGCATATAGGTTGGATAGAAATGGTAAAACAGTGTTGATTACAGGCCAGATGTGGCTGTAGCCAAGGGTGCTTCATTGTTTAGGATGCTCATTTTGCTGATGCCGTACTGTGTGTGTGTGTGTGTGTGTGTGTGTGTGTATACACACCCCAATGTTTCAAGCTTTTTTTTATTGACATTCAAATGAATAGCAGGAAATGGTACAAAGAACAGTGCTGAACTGTGAGAGGTTTAAAAAAGGTAAGGTTACCCAGAAGTGGGAAATAATTCTGTAGCTCCATTCAGTACCTCTGGTATGTCCAGAGTTGGTCGGTTCGTCCTACAACAAGATAGTGACCCAAAACATAAGTCCAAGCTCTGCCAGAACTACCTTAAAAAAGAACAAGATGGTAAGCTGGAAAACATGGAGTGGCCAGAAGTCTCCAGACTTAAACCCCATCTAGCTGCTTTAGGATGAACTGGACAGAAGAGTGAAAGCAAAGCAACCTGTAAGTGCCGCACACATGGAACTTCTGCAGCATAGTTGGGAAGAACTTTCTGCAGAATGAACAATGAGACACTGAACCGCTTGAGCGGAAAAATTGGGGTGTTGTAAAACTTTTGAGCGGTAACGTATATATATATATATATACATATATACCGATAGCCTATTTGTGTTCTTCTGACACCGAGGCTGCCATCATCTTGTTTATTGTGTCAATGTCTAAAAACATATTCAACCTCTTATGTCCTTTATCTGCTCCCTCTCTCTCTCCGGGGTTTATCCTTCATTTTGGCTATTGTTTATATACATCATTAATACTTTGATTGAATGTTGGACTCTATGTTGTATTTTTGTTCTGATATCTTTATGTGTGTATAATTATATGTTTATATACCAAGTATACACAATGTCAGTAGATGTTTTGCTAATTAAACTCAAATGAAGCCTCACAAAAGTATGATGATTCTCTCTCTGTCCTTCTCTCTCTCTCTCTCTCTCTCTCTCTCTCTCTCTCTCTCCCAGGAGCCTCCTCTTCAGACTCAGACGGGGAAGGATCTGTGTCCAAATCAAAGTCAGGAGCCATGCCACAGTATGTTTTTCACTACAAGCTCTTTTTCACATGCCATCTGACTTTTGTAGACACTCTGACTTTTGACCCCTGAGACCTCTGAATTTGGCCCCCAGGCTAACTTCCCCTGTCATTACTGCTTTGCCATACAAGCCAAACATAATGGGCTTGAAATGGCACACCAAGAAAGCAAGGAAACACGGAGATACTGAGATGAATGACTGCTGTGGAGAGGCTTTCACAGAATTACTGCCTTCACGCTGCTGTTTATCTCATTCTACCTGCCTGTCTCTTTTTGCTGACGTTGCACAGACTCTCTTCCTTCCCTTCCCAACAGCATCTCTCCAGCTCTCTTCCTTTTCTCCTACACCCTTCTCTCCTACCCTTCCTCCTCTCACTAATCACTAGCAGTTTGGCTTCAGCTCCAGCTGACATCATTGTTGGCTCTGCAGTCATTTATAAGGTGCAAATTCAGACAGTGTGGCGAACACATTAGTCTAGCTTTCCTGATCTCCTGAGGTGGAAATTAGACTGATCCGGTGTGCATATGTGTGTGTGTGTGTGTGTGTGTGTGTGTGTGCGTGTGCGTGTGCGTGTGTGTGTGTGTGTGTGTGTGTGTGAGAAAGTGTAATCACCACATAGCTAGTTCTGAAGGTAAGCACTCGTATTCTCCTTAACTTTTTATTGATACATAATTGATATATTAGTCATATTTTACATCTACATTAAAGCAACAGTTTGGCCAGAAATCAAATTTACATCATTTACACCAAACATACTCAGTCAGCTTAGACACGTATTGTGTGAAGTTTGCATTTTGAGTTCTGTCCTGGAGCTATAAACAGAGACAGTGGCGTAGGTTTGAATTCTGAGTGAGGTGAGGGGAGGGGGGGGGCCAGTGATGTGTAGAATTATGTGTAGAAGCTTTTTTCTAGGTTAAACAATGTAAAATGGAACAACCATAATCATATCCATTACCACAGAGACGTGCTCCAATAACAACTTTCCTGTTATTCTGGGGTAATGATGTTTTTTGCCACTTTCCCTTTTCCAAAAGGCCAGTGAAGTACTTGCCATTTATTTCCAATGGCTCACTTACTATTATTATTATTATTATTATTACCATTCTTGTTATTCTTATTATTGCCAAAAAGGTATAAAAACATGTGTTTTACCGAATTTCTTTGCTTGTAGATTTGTGGCCCTAATTCAGACTTTCTGGCTGATATTTCTTTCTGACTGATATGTCCTGAGGCTTGAGAATGTGTCACTACACACATATTAAAGTTGCCTGAAACAGTACTATTCAACCTGTTAAATTGACTGCAGAATTACAGTGCAGCATAGGTATGTTGTGATTTTCTTCAGCAGTCTTCAGAAAGTTCCTCATCTGAAACGGACATGGATGACCACACATTCGCTCATCCGGGCCGCCACTCTCACTCGCCACTGCCCAACAATAGCAAACCTTCAGCTCCAAAGCATCTCTTTAACTGGGTCACACGTAAGAAGCTGTGTAGCCTCCATGTGCCTCTACAACCGCCCATCAAGTATTAATAGGCCACGACTGACCTCAGATATTGGGCCAAATGTCAGTGAGGGAAGACTGTAGCTGCAGAAAATGAATGGTGTTCGCTTCGTTATCTGTAGTTATGTGTGTGATTTGGGTGGAGTAGGTGTTGCACCAATGTTTAGAAACAGAATTCAAAACCAATAGGTTCACTTGGAGCAGACCCAATATTTTAATATTTCTGTTCTTGTGTTTCAACCCACACAAAATGTTTTGAGAACAAAATAAATAAAGATTAATTCCAGTACATTATAATAAAATCGTAGACTTTGAAAGCTGTTAGACACAGCAGTGGTTGTATTGACAGAAAATGTCCACATACATACA
>JBBPCX010070815.1:0-10410 GCA_037974365.1 Hydrocynus forskahlii
GGTAAAACACTACTAGAAGTTCGTCAAAGGTAATTATTGCCATTTTGTTTAAGCGTGAACGAGAGATTTGTTTTCTTTAAATTATTCAAGTTCTGTAAACACGGCATCATTTCTCTTATTTTGAGGTACAGTAAACCCCCGCTTATCCCAGCTGTTGCGTTCCAAGATCACCCGCGTATTGTGAAAAAACGCGTTGTTGTGATGTGGTATAAAAATGCCTATTTTTAGGGTGTAAACCCTAAATATGCCCCCAAATATGCTTCCAAAACTGTAGACTGTACTGTAATACATGTACGGGCATTTTCTTTGGTATAAGCAGGTAAATACAGTAATAAAAGTCATTGAATTTACAGTAATAATATATGGCTTTAACAAAATGAGAAACACGAGAACACTGGAGACGCTCCATGGGAGAAAATCTGGACTGCAGCTGCGTCAGAGGGCAGCAGCCAATCAGCAGCAAGGAGAAATAAATAAAGTTCTCGGATTGGCTACTTTGAAACCTCCCGCCTCTTGAGTACCGCGGTATTCCACCATCCCAAGACGTGCTTTCCTTGTGTTTCTATTCACAGTACCAAAACATTTATAGTTATTTTTTATATGGAAATGTAGCTGAATGTACGTTACTATTTATGTTACAAAATTTATATATTTTTCTTAATAATTTAGCACTAAAATGCACGAAAGAATGCTGTAAAGTCCGGCCCTCGTGGCAGACGAGGCCCGGGCATCACAAAAGTAAAAAAAATAAATAAAAATTGCAGAGGATATCTGCAGTTTCCACATTAGTGCGGGGGTTTCAGCGAACAATTATTAGTTCGGTTCTCAGAAAAAATCTGCGATGGACTGAAATCTTGATGGCTTATCCGCGTTGAAGTTGTACTGTCATTTCCTTTAAAAATATGCTTTAAAGAACAATATTTTTATTAGGAAATTAAGAAAAATATTGTCAGTAGTTCCAAAAACTAAGGCAAAGCTGTTCAGTTCAATACTTGCACATATAAAAGATAAAACCTGAGAAGCTGAACATTTTTGCAGTGGTCTCTTTTTTCCGGAGCTGTACACACACACACAGACACACAGCAGGTGTGTCTGTTATGAAAATGTTTTGGCCAATAATTAAATATACCAGTGTGAACAGTTTATATGTATAGAATATAATTCATAAATATTATGTATACATTTGACTCGTAGAAGCATATGATTCCTGACATGAAAATCTTTCAGTTGATTCACAGAAAACAGATGGGTGTTTTTTGAAGTATTTATAGGAGCAGCAGAGACCCAAATGGAAATACGAAAGGATGCAAAAAGTGAGTTTTGCATAATATGTCCCCTTTAAAACAACCTGAATTAATAAAAAAGCCTGTTGCCTGGTAGAATAGGACAAGGCTGGGGATTGCGCCTGAAAATATTATTTGGATGACTGGGGTAGACCGTCGGGTTCCTTACCTTCAGTTGTTGAGACAGTTCTGATGAGTCCTTGAAGATCAGCCCATTCTCCTCATGTTTCACCAGCTCATCCAAGCTTAAAAATAAATAAATAAACAAACATTCATATAAATGAATATTCCTGACATTCCCAAATAATAATATCCAGCATGAATGGACAAGAAGTAGTAAAGGGCAGCATATTGGTTAACTAGTCCAAGTTATCCTGCTGGAAAGGTACATCAAACCGATGTTTTAAAAATATACTTGCAGAACGGAAACCAGGAAGAATCTGTGCCAAAAAGAGGACTTTCATCTGTCATTCGAAAGTGGTTTGGGTTTAAAGAAGCTAACTTTGAGCAAAACATACGTTACCAACCTCTGGTCAGAAATTCACAATGACAAGATGTACTTAAGTTGTTAAACACTGTTATTTGTAGTAAAGTAAGCCACTGTAAACATACTAAAAACACTTTCTGATTTCTAAAAGGTTTTCTAAAAGTGTAAAGTGACCATTTGTCATTTGAGAACACACCACAACACAGTGTGAACAGTGTGAAATTCTTTCTTTGTATTTTACTCATTCACCAAATGCAGCAGTAGGCAGCCAGGAACACAGCGCCTGGGGCGCTCAAGGGTACCTCAGTGGTGCCACTAACAGTCCTGGGATTCAAACCCATGACCTTCTGATCGCAGGGGCAATGCTCTAACCACTAGGCTACCGGCCGCCCCAAACTAAATACCAAAACCATTCCGAAATCCGAATAATGCCATAAGGTTTGTACGCCAAATACTAATGTGAAGTAGACTAGCCATTCCAACTCACCACTGGAAGTGTATTGCACAGACAGGCAGGCAGCAACCGAACATGTCGACTACCTTCATTGGAAGATCAAGACCACTGGAGGATGTATGCAAGCAGACTCCAAGATCAGCAGAACCTGTTAACAAAACACAACGCTACTACACACTGAAGATCTGTAGTGCATTGAAAAACATGGGCTAGTATAAAAAAATCCTTACAGCTTATACTTCTGGTTCAAAATATTTACAAAAAAAGTTTATTCACATTGAAATGAGAAAAAGAAAATAAAGACTATGGTTAGGGGAGCCTGGTTACTATGAACATCTCAGATAATAGTTGGGTGGGGGTGGGTGGGAGTGTTTGTTGGTTGGATTGAGGGATGGATGGGTGTGTTTTTGTGGAATTCATGGATGGATGCTTGCATGGATAGATTCACTGAAGAATGAATAGATGGATGGATAGATGTGTAATTTGTGCTCTCACCCAGCAGAACTGGATAATCCTCTGCCTCCAGCCATGGGGTGCAGATTGTAACATGTTTAAACTCTTTGGTTTTGATGATCTTCTCATAATGTTCCTTCAGAGGTCCTTTACCTGCAGCGAGGATGGAACTTTATAACCCAGCCCTTCAAAAGGTCACCATATGTACTTACTAACTTACTTTACTTCTTTATGTTGTGTAAAAGTATTTATACCTGTGATCACACAGACTACTGATGGAAGATCTTTCTTTGCTTCTACAAACCCTTCATAATCTGTTGAAAGAGGAGTAAATGGAGATTATTTAACGTTTGTAGGAACTTTAAAGGGCTACAAAGAGTAGATTTATTTGGTTCTAATTAAAGACACACAGATAAGTGTTCACCTTCAAGTGCCTTTAAAAGAATGGAGAAGTCCTCGTCCTCTGTTGGGTGAAACAAATGGTTTGAATACTTTACACACTGATATTAGCTACAGTAATTAAGTACTTGCACATTATGTCTGTATTATGTCAAAATGAATGCTTCAAGCTTTATTAAATTATATTTGTATAAAAGTAAGCCAAAAGTAATTTAGTACTTTAATAGAAAAATATATTTCTGAAAGAAAATTCAAAGTAAGCAATTCCAGCATGGTTTCGAAGGTGTTGCCAGGTGGTCACTTTCATGTTTCAGGTTAGTGCTAGGATCCTGTGGTTTCCAAAGTGGTTGACTGGGTGTTGCTAGGTCACTGCTGTGGTATCTTAGGTGGTTACTAGGTGGTTACTAGGTGGTTGCCATGGTTTCCAAGATGACTGCTTGGGTGTTGCTAAGTGGTTGCTATGGTTTTGCTGTGGTACCCAAGACAGGTGTTAGGTAGATGCCATGTTATCTCTGATGCTTGCTAGGGTGTTACTGTGCTCAGAGGCTACTAACTAAAAATAAAAATGCTTTTGCCCATTGAATGAGGCTTAAGTTAAGCTAGTTTGAAAAAAAACTCTATAGTGCACTTTCTACATGCATGGCGACACTGACCCGTCCAGCTGGTGCTGCTGATGAGAAGTGCAGGTCGTCCAGCAAGCGGGGTCACAGCTCCCGTTTTAGTGTTACGCTCAGTAAATGCAGTCAACTCTACATTCTCCTTACTGTTCTCAGGACTGAGGAGATAAAAAAAGGCTTTATTCACAAGCTGCATGTTGCGAAAACATCAGGGCTTTTTATTCAGATTATGTGACATCATCAATTTGAATCAGTAAAGTGTTCTCAATTACTAATAAAGTCAATATTGACCTACAGAACAATATATTCAATCTTCAATATCACCACTATGTACCTTAAATTACACTCACCAAGCTCTGAATTGTGGGTAAGCACTGGCCAGTCTGATGAACAGCTCATGCTGAATCTTCAAAGGTGTTTCTCTAAATATCGAGGGTGGCTTGTCGTATAATGTTGTTGCCCTTGGGGAATAATATGAGATGAGAAACATCTCAGTGTAGCTATAATGTGTTCACTTCATTCCAGCTGCAGTGCTCACCTGATGTTCCAGTTCTTCTGAAGATCATGTCTCATTGCGTTTGTAACGCAGAGGTTATGATCAGAGAATCGTCCAAAAAACTTCTCATACCTGCCAAAATGAAAAAAATTTACAGATGTTGCTAATACATCACTCATAACTAGATTGCATTTCCATGAGAAAATGCTAAGTGTGATTTCATAGATGCTATAAAAAAGTGTTTGGAGACATTGTTTAAGGCCAAAAATAGTTTGTGTTTAAAAAAATAAATATAGAAAATAAAAATTACGCTCACAGTGGGGTATCGGACCGACGCCTCTTCTGACTATCTTCACTCAGCACAGTGCGTTTTACCACTCAGTCACAGAGGGGGTTGTTAATTCACTGTCTCTTACCAAGCCATTTATGGTTAGGGATAGCTGAAAGCCCAAAACCGGGAGGGGGAAATGTGCGGATTCCTTTTAATTAAACTACAACTGAGCAGAGTTTTAGTGTCTTGAAGTCTGTTTTTGAGTCTGATGTGTGTTTAGCTCCATGATTGGTTTCTTTTTCCATTTATCATCGCTTTCCGGCTGCCACAGCCGTGACTCACAATACTTGCTCCAAGACTCTCTCTCCACTACACACTTTTTAGGCGACTCACCCCTGTGCTCTGTCACCCTATGCATTACTAAGGCGACTAAACCACAAAAATATAATTTCAAACAATCAATACTTGGCCACTAATCCACAGATTAAAAATCTGAATGCATGCACACATCAGACTTTTAAAGCAAAGTTACAGAACACACCACAGCAAACAGTGTGAACAGTGTGAAATTCTCTCTCTGCATTTAACCCATTCACCAAGTGAAGCAGTGGGCAGCCGACAGGGCGCCCAGGGAGCAGTGTGTGTGAGGACGGTACCTTGCTCAAGGGAAACTCAGTGGTTCCATTGGCAGTCCTGGGATTCGAACCCACAACCTTTCAATCACTGGGGCAACTACCTAACCACCAGGCCATCAGCTGCCACAAATGTATTCAGAGTTGTATTTTAACCTTGAACCTACTTGGCCTCTTGTAGTGCTGAACATAAAGCAGCAAACCAAATGGGAGGGATTAAAGAACATTTTAGCGTTGAATTTACGCCAAAATTCAATTCTCACTTGGATGAGAAGCAGCACCAAATTCAAGCTATAAAAATAATAGTAATAAAAATTAAACTAATATAGTATTATTTCTTTTGCAATCACACTAATAACCATTCCACTCATTCTCCTACAGCAGACTTGCTCCTGGTGATTTACCATCCTGGAGAGTTTTGGTCCAACCTTAATAAAGCCTGATCCACCTAAACAAGGCCTTCAAAGCACCAGAAGTTTAGAGCCAAGTGTGGTAAACAGGACCAAAGCTGGAAACCCCTGTCCTGAAGCAACAAAGTCATAAAAGAAATGCCCAGATGGAGAAGAACACATGATCACAAGTTAAAAAAGATCAAGTGCAGAACCTTAAATCTATGGACCTCCAGTATAAAGACCAAGTGATAAAGTACCTTAAATAAAACTCACCAAACTCAGTTGTGGATCAGTTGGGGAAAGACACACTCTAACGTTTGGTAGAACCATACTTCAAAACACAGCAACAATTATCTACCACAGTAAAATTCAAATCACAACATTTCAACCTAAAGGGATGTTTTTACGAATGGGGGTCCACTCCTAAGTCAGTGCTCCTCTTTATCTAAACTTTTATGACTTTATGGTGTTTATGGTGTTTTTTGAGTCAGAACAAAGCCTTAACCAATTTAGTTGTTTTTTTATGCCAGCCTCTCTTTACACTTGAAATTTTCAGAACCGATGGACTACTGGAAATGGGCCCTTCAAATTTGAGAACTTAGTTACTAAGTAAGAACTAAGTAACCAAGTTACTTTTCTGGAGATATGCAGTTTTGTTCAGACAGCGGCTGTGTCTTAGGTGCAAATCCAAAGCGCTTACCATTTTGCCACCTTGACGATGAGATGCCCCTCTCCAAGACTGAGCCCCATAATGGAGTAACCATAATTGTGCCAGTCTATGACGAACTGAGCTCCACACAGTCGACTTGCCAACCACGCTACTGCAATACCTGGCAACCCGGGGGGATTCTAATGGAGAAACAAATAAATAAATACTTATTAACTTCGAAGCAAGCCAACAGTCACTTAATTCTACATAAAATATGAGCTGAATACCTGCATAAGAATATAAGCCTGATCTTCTAGCTTCAGTAAGACATGAAGAAGCTGCAGAGACTGGAAAATGACCTTGGAGGCATATCGCAAGATTTTAGGTCCCACTGGAGGATAAAAACACAGCAGACTGAACATCGCTGGAACGCAGAAAGCACATGTAGGTGCTGGGCACTTACTTACTCAAGTATTACCTTGGATTCCCTTGAGCTCGGAAATGGGAACAATGTCTATACGGTCATCCTCGAGCACGTCTTGGTGAGGTTTGGTACCTACAAGCAACACATTAGTCAGGTACTAATTTGGACCCCTGTTTTAAGGAAAAGAAACAAGCAAATCATGCGTGGAGCTCCAAGCAAGAGGAGAGATGGACTGATGGTGCAGTTAAAATGGGCAGTGCAGGCTAAGCATAGTGTACATAGCACAGTGTATTTGAGCATATAGAATATTGCATATAGCACAGTGTATTTGAGCATATAGAATATTGCATATAGCACAGTGTATTTAAGCATATAGAATATTGCATATAGCATAGTGTATTTAAGCATACAGCATAGTGTATATAGTATAGTGTTTTTAATCATATAGATAATGTATACTGCATAGTGTATTTAAACATATGGCATAGTGTATATATCATAGTGTATGTAGCCATATAGAATAGTGTATACTGCATTGTGTATTTCAACATACAGCACAGCGTACATAGCATAGTGTCTATAGCTTATAGTATATAAACCACTATGAGTGGTGGGCCACAAGAAGAGTACTTGACAGTTCTCAGTTCACTTCACTCATTTTAGGGGGTCCTTAGTCCAAAAATAAAGACACATCAAGGTCATTTCAAATAACCAAACATAATCCAACGAAAACCGGTGCATGAATGGGCTGAGCTAGACTGTTGGTTTTGTGACATCACAAAAACAATGACTCGAAAACTGGCTGTATTTCCCATACATGGACTGAATGTAAATGCACCAATTGAATCAATAATGAAAAGATATGCTATGGGCCCTTTAATATGTTGAAAGTCACTGCAATTCTGATATCCTGTCCATATCCTGCAGCTCTAGAGGGCATGACAGTAAAGCTGGACTACAGGTGCACCCTCTTGACATCTGCGCTCTGCAGCACCCCAGTAATGAACACCAGTTTATTATTATTACTACTATTATAATTACTATCATTTTAATTCTTCACAATGCATTGCTGCACCACTTGTGATTTTTTTTTTACTGGAAAAAGAAGCAATTCAACAAAATAGTGTTTTTTTAACCATTACAGGTGTTGGCGAATCGATGCCTGAATGGGCGGAGCTAGACTGTTGGTTTTGTGACATCACAGAAACTATGATAAACATTTTTATTTTTTTTTTTCGTAGCACATGTTCCACGTATGAACTGTATTGCCTTAGAAGAGGTACCATTTACCAACATCAGCCTTTAAGGCCTTTTAATTTAAAGAGATGCTTTGGGCCTTTTAATATCTTAAAAGTCACTGCAGTACTGTTATTCTGTCCATGTCATGCACTTCTAGCTGGACTACATATGCGACCTCTTGACCTCTGTGCTCTGCAGCGCCCCAGTCCTGAAGACTAGTTTATGATCATTATAATGATTATTAGAGTTGTGTGCTGCAGTGGTGCAGTGAGGGTCTGGGCTCTTACCCAGGAAGCCGATCAGGGTGACGCTGAAACCGTGTCTGCTGAGGGACAGCGCGTGGTACTGCATGCGCGGGCTGCGTCCCAGGTCTCCCAGCACGAGCACGCACGCGCTCAGCGCGCCCTCCTCTCGCGTCTTCAGGCCGCGCGCCAGCAGGAAGATGAGGGCGACCACCGCGACGGGCAGCAGAGCCCAGGCCAGAGAGAGACCGGCCAGGAGACCCAGGACCACCAGACAGCCCGTCACCAGAACCACCGCAGAGTTAGCGTCCGCCATCCTGCTCTCTCCCCGCCTCCTCTCGCCCTGCGGGGGGAGGGAGTTAAAGACACAGACTCCCTTATTCACCAGGAACACAGGACGGTCTCTTTACACACACCGGTATCACGCATATACTTGCAATCATAATTAGAGTTTATCTACGCAGTTAAAGTAATGTACTGCAGTGTTTTGTGCAGTTTAGACCTCATAAACTGGGGAGTGAACATCATGTTTTTAAACTTCAAACTCACAATGATATGGGCTCATCCCATCAAATGAAATGGGCTCACAACCACAGTTAAAGTTTATTTATATACACCATTATCACACACATCATCATAATAAACTCATTAATTAATCAGGCAGCATAAAAATAGTACTAAGGAAAAACAACTTACAGAAAATAAAGGAAGATGTATTTCTATTGGCCATTATCATTCACAGAGGTCTTCCAATGTGCTTTACAGGAATAGAATAACAATATTAATAGATCAGAAAGCATTAAGTAAAAAAAAATAGCTGGAAGTAAAACACTAAAAGAAATAAAAGAATGCATAAAATAAAAGTAGGAAGTAAATAAAATGTATAAAATAAAGAAAAGAAAGCACAGAAAATCAATAAAAGTAGATTAAAGATAAAAGGAAGATTATTAAGTTGATAGTGCACTGATTAAATAGGCAGGCAGGCAGGCAGACAGACAGACAGACAGACAGACAGACAGACAGATAGATAGATAAATTGATAGATAGATAGATAGATGACAGGCAGACAAACAACCACACAAACACATTTTCAGACAGACAAACAGACAAACACACTGATAGATAGACACACTGATAGATAGATGGATAGATGGATAGATGGCCAATGAGCTGATCAGGCCACCAACCACTCAGCATCGTATAATACTGGCCAAAACATATTTATGTCTTCATGTTTTTCACTTTTTATTTTAATGTAGTACTTTCTTCTACTTTTGTATTATTTTATTATCATTTTTTGTCCTCTAGCCCTATTTAACAACTCGAGGGCGCCCTCTAGCGTTTATTTTGGTCTAAAGTGACGAGTAGGAAGTGAGCAGGCTTCTGCTTTCTCTGGTGTCCAGGGCTTCTCCAGGACTGGAGTAGGAACCAACAGAACCTCACACAGACTAGACTAGGCCATCTCTAACCAGCTGGGAATAAGAATGTACAGTAACTGGCACAGTATCTCGCACACACTGAGTGTACAGTCTATGATCTTATGAACATAATCAGTCTATTAATTGGTAATTTCACATTATAGCATAATTAATGATCACTAGGAACTGTGCAGCTAATCACATCGCTAATATGCCTCTAATTCATTCGTTTCACTATGGTGAAAAAGGTGGCAGCTATCAGTAGCCAGTTCTGTGATTTACACAGGGCCAACCCTTATCGTATTATTCAGTGCTGTGAAAAAGTATTTCTTATTTTTTTTGTACATTTCTCACACCTAAATGTTTCAGATTATCAAACAAATGTGAATATTAGACATAGATAACCCAAGTAAACACAAAATGCTGTTTATGAGTGATGATTTTATTTATTAAGGAAAAAAAACTATCCAAACCTACATGGCCCTATGTGAAAAAGTAGTTACCCCCAAACCTAATAATTGGTTGTGCCACTCTTAGCAGCAACAACTGCAGTTAAGCATTTGCAATAACTGGCAACGAGTCTTTCACATCGCTGTGGAGGAATTTTGGCCCTCTCTTTGCAGAATTGTTTTAATTCAGCCATATTGGAGGGTTTCCGACCATGAACCGCCTTTTTAAGGGCATGCCACAGCATCTCAATTGGATTCAAGTCCAGACTTGGACAAGGCCACTCCAAAACCTTCATTTTGTTTTGTTAACCATTCAGAGGTGGACTTGCTGGTATGTTTTGGATCATTGTCCTGCTGCAGAACCCAAGTGCACTTCAGGTCAAGGCCACAAACTGATGTCCACACATTCTCCTTCAGGAGTTTTTGTTGAGAGCAGAATTCATGGTTCCATCAATCACAGCAAGTTGTCCTGAAGCAGCAAAACAGCCCCAGACCATCACACTAC
>JBBPCX010070816.1:0-10410 GCA_037974365.1 Hydrocynus forskahlii
GCACTTATAGGTTGCTTTGCTTTCACTCTTCTGTCCAGTTCATCCTAAAGCAGCCAGATGGGGTTGAAGTCTGGAGAACTCTGGCCACTCCATGTTTTCCAGCTTACCATCTTGTTCTGTTTTCTAAGGTAGTTCTGGCAGAGCTTGGACATGTGTTTTGGGTCACTATCTTACTGTAGGATGAACCCGACCAACTAGGCACATACCAGAGGTACTGCATGGCGCTACAGAATTATTTCCCTTTTCTGGGTAACCTTACCATTTTTAAACCTCTCGATGTTCAGCACTGTCTTTTGTACCATTTCATGCTATTCATTAGACTTGAACTGTTTGAATTTCAAAAATAAAGCTTGAAACACGGGGGTGTTCTAAAACTTTTGACTGGTAGTGTATATATACTTTTTTCTCAGGGTTGTGTTTAATTTGCCTCCTGGGAATACACATTTGCATTCACCTTTTATTTTCTATTATTCCTTTAGTAAAGAAATAGAGATATGAGGTCCCCAAAGCAACAATGTTACCTGCCCTGCTTTATTAATTAAAGTACAGTTGATGTATAATGGAAATACTCTATTCCAGTGAAGACTGTAGTAACCATAATATACTATAGATATTTCTGGTATATGTAAAATGCATTCACTAGAACAAATGGCTAAATTGAGGGGAAAACTGGCTAAAAATGTCATGCGATGAAAAGAAATCTCATTTTTCTTGTTTGAATTAACTTCTTTTTCCATCTGTAAAGGTATCATCGGAGAAGTGAGGTTATATTCTGACAGCGATGCCATATTTAGAATGAACTGTTAATTATCTTTGATGAAAAAAAGAAAAGAGTATTACCATGCTCACATGGTAGCACACAAAATAGCACACACACATGCAATAATACAGTAATGTAATACTACACTTGTACTTTCAGCCAACAATTGTTTTATAAGAGCTAAAAATGAAAAAAAAAAACTAGAAACAAGAAAAAAACAAAGCCTCATAGACCATCAGTAATGTTTATCCCTCGTCCCAGAAGAAAACATTTCGGCAGCTCCGGAGGAGTTGCAAAAGCTTTGTTTTTAGGGAACCAATCTGTTTGGCTCTCACTGGGTTGCAACTGGATCCAGAAAAGAGAAAAAAGGACCTACATGCTACCCTTCTCTCAAGGAACTCGTTCTCAGTGTGTGTGGATTTAAACAGCACAGCTGTAGCCCACCCCTTTGTGCAACTGCCCAGAGATAGATGAGCAGAAGGGAGAGTTTATGGATAATTGATGCTGCAGTGCAAAGCGCAGTTATCACCGTGGCTCTCCCCGATAAAAGTGGAGACAAAGAAAAAGTAGTATGCAGGCAGTGAGTGTGTGTGTGTGTGTGAGTGAGTGTGAGAGAGAGTGATGGAACAAAGTGGCGTATGGTATGAAAGCAGATCATTAGAGTGTTGGTGCTTTGTGTGGGTTGCTGTGAGATGTCATTAGAAGAACAGGTGAGAAACATCGCCTCGTGGAGCCAAAAAGACACTCCAATTGCCTGTAAAATATGTCCAGTGCAATTAGCATTTGGTGTTTCCAAAGGGCTATTTTATCAGAAATCCCTTGCTTGTTGGTATGCAGTTAGAGACTGTAGACCATCTGTAGATGCACAGATTGTGTTAGCCAGCCTTTAACCCTAACCTAGCGTCTACTTTTATGAACTACAATGTAGGCATTTCTAATAAAATGTACAAGGTGTATATTTCTAATAAAGTTGCCATTTAGTGGAAGGTAGGTGTTCTAATAAAATGTTCAAGGAATGAATGTAGATGGTGTAAGTTAAAACTTACACAGGATGAGGGCTCACTATTTCAGTTTGTGTAATGGGTACCACATTTTGGTTCCTTCTTTTGGGTTTGAAACAGAGATTTGAAAGGTTTGACCTAGAAACTTTTCATTAGATAGAGGTTCTTTAAACTTTAAACGTTTTTTTACATTCTCACTCATGGCTCGTTTACAACAAGGCCTCTCTAAAGACACATCCACTACAAGTTTTTAAGTTTTGTTTTTCCATGGTTCTTCTTTGGTCACTTTATTTCCAACATATTCTCACACGCAGCTTTTTAACAGCAAAATCAAGTAAAAAAACCAATGAAGTGTTTGTGCAATTCTGCTTAACTGATTTAATTACTAATTCCATTAATAATCACTTGTTTTTATTATGTATTAACCTTGACAAAGACTCCTTGTATGATTGAGATTATGGACTGAGGTGAAAATTCTCAAGGTTTGAATGAACATAGAGTAGCGATGGGGAAAAACAATCACTATTTCATTGATAAAACCAGTCTTCTCAATAGGACAAAACTGAGCTGACAATAAAAAAGAGGTCACATGAAATAATATAAATTAGCCCATTATAGGTACCTATGAAATTCATTGTCTTCAGCAGAAGATAACAGTCTTCCAAAGCAATTCCATTATTTTTTCAGGTTGTAACTTGCACTTTTGACATTTAAAAAACTGTTCTAGCATGAAAGTTCTCTTTTGTCTTGTGTTGTGTTGATCTGTGTTTTGATTGTGTTTTTATGCATATGAGTATGCAGGTATGTGTATATATGCACATGCATATATATATATACACACACACACACATATATATATATATATGTGTGTGTGTGTGTGTGTATATATATATATATATGTATGTATGTGTGTGTTTATATATATATGCATGTGCATGTATAAATTATGTATAAATTATAAGTTTGTATACAATACTCTATTGTTATAGTCTCCCTGCTGTGTCCCCCCTTAACATTTGTATAATTTTATATATTTGTTTTTAAGGTATAGCACATTCAAAGATATATATTTATACATATATAGCTTAATAAAGCTCAACTTGACTTGACGACTTTATTGGGAGGTTGTGTTTTCAAACCTGTCTCTCACTTGTAGTGGACAGTTTTTGGGCATTGCAGTCCCTCTTGAGAAGCAATTGCAAATCATTTGTCGAATGCCCCACATAGAAACCGGAATTTCCACAAGGCTGACATTTTGCCCGTTGATCTTTTGCTGCTTTACCAGTTTGGCACTGTAAATAAATAAGTAAATAAAAAATAATGTGTTTAACCACTATTTATTATTCTCATTAGCATTTTAATGATTAATTAAGAGCACACAATTTATGGCCTTTTTCATCTCTCCTGTCTGAAATTCGAAAGTCAGTGGTTAATATGTGATTGCAGAAAGGAAGGTCATCTATTCTCAAATCTGAAATTACCATTCAGATGAAGGATGTAGATACATTTCAGTTCAGTTTACTCGGCATACTAGTAGAGAGACAAAGCATTCAAATGGCATCATAGAAAAATATATGCCCTCACTTTGAATTGATCTGTTTATTCTAAACGGTTCTGTCAAAATCAAGCAGCAAGGGAGGTCCTTCCTGGTCTAATCATTGGCTGGTCTGATGTTGTGCTAGCTGGAGTTTAGGTCTAATTATTGGCATCTCGGGCTGATGGCCATGCACCGGACTGCCGTTCTGGACTTTTCCTTAACGCACAGATTGCTAGTCCACCCCTGGTTTAGATGCACATTTGTCCTGCTGAATAGACAAATTCAGTCTGGGTAAACAGGAGGGTAGATCCATGTAGAGATCCAGGCTGTTACATCCCTGGTCGCAGTACCTCAGGACACCATTTGGGGGAGGGAATTTTCACCCCTAGCCATTCTTTTCACCTCACCTGTCAGGACTGATTGACCTCATTAGTGGCACTACTTAAACTTCACTCTCACCGAGCTCAGTCTGAGTTCAGTTCCCATCTGAGTGGTTCATGGTTCCCATCATTTCATACCTTTGGAGTTTTCTTCTGACCTACCTGGGACCTCCTTGAGACTTTCTTCATTTCCTCTGTGTTAGGCTTTTTCCACTTTAATGGCTCCATCATCTTTTCTGACCTTCATGTGTGCACCTTTTCTTTGAACTCCCATAAGTTCTAAGCACTCTGACTTATTTTGCCGTGAGGTAGTTTTACCACCTCTACCTTCAAATTTAAGACTTCCTCTCCAGCTATATTATGTTTCTTGCTCTGTTTCTCTCTTACTTTACTTCTTTATTTACTTTCCTTAGCTCCTTCCTTGCTTTGCGCTCTTGCTCCCTTTCCTTTGTTAAATTTTCCTTTTCTCCTATGCTCACCAACTGCGACACAAGTTCGATACCTGGGTTGGGCACTACTCAATGGACATACACACACAAATGTATAATCGATGAAAAATTGTTTCATTTTGTACAATTTGGAAATTCTCTGAAATTCTGTTAATGTTTCTAAGCCTCAGAAAGGTCATTGTTAAGATATGACTGATGCACAATTACATTACCTCAAACAAGTTTGTCTGAAGTCTTTATGACCAAATGAAGATGCACTTAACACAGGCAACTACTAGCAATCTGTCACATTTTGCCTGTTTCTCACTTTCTCTTTGTTAGCTGTGGCTAGTGTTAGCTACCTCCATTAAGTGCTCTGTGACAGTGAGGAGTGTAGACAGGATTTTAAATAAAGCTGAGAAATGCTGTTTCTTGGCAAAGACACTACACCCCCCCTCTTTCACACACAAACATAAACACAATCCCTCCCTCTTATGTAGCACAGGCTTGCAGTCTGGGCAAATCGAAGCTTTCCTTTGAGTAAAGTAGAGTGTAGGTGGCAGAGAATTTACAGCTTTTTGCCCTGAAAAAGGCTAACCCGAGCCTGAATGTCACTTCCACCACTGGGTCAACTGCAACTCCCCACAGAGAGCAAAGAGAAGGAGGAGGGAAGAAAATAAGAGGGAGGGAGGGGTAGATGAAGGACAGGGATACATTTTTCCTTGGCCTGCCCCTGTTCATGACCCTCTGGCTCCTCATGGATTGCAAGTTCTGGGTGAACCACTAAAGCATTTTGTTGGAGAGTGCAATGACAGATCACTGACTACAGAGCTCTTAATCAGAGAGAGAGAGAGAAAAATAGGGTTTCGAACTGTTGTAAAGGCAATTGGGAATGTTACAACTTTAATTTGGGAGCATAAGCTAACTGCTGACCTTAGAGTAATTTAGTGATGGGAGGCACAGACTGTAATTTGAGATTTGCCCACTTCAAGTGGGCCTTCAAAATCTGTGCAATAGTTCATGTGAGTAGTCAACAGTGCAAAAATGATCTTTTGACAAGAATCTTGACAATATCTCACCATAATGTCTTTTACCATTTGTCTTTTACAGTAATGTTATCTGGATACACTGCCTGTTTGCCATTCATGTTGCTTGATTTTAGACAAAATTACACAAATATTGTTTTAGCAGTAATGCCCCATGCCATTATGTCCTGTAAATAATAATGTCCAATTCCACTTGACATGAGAGCTAGGAATCTCCCCATCACTGGACGTAGGTGAGGAGACTCAGGTGTGACATGAATTGGACATTCAAAATTCTCCTTCCACATGCCAGGGGTATTTGGGTTCATTTGAGTACACAAAGCCTTGCATCTACATAGTGTGGGTACTCAGGACACTGCTTTCATGTAGCTTGGGTATTTAAGGTCCTCTCAGTGCAACTCTGCTTGACACAGGTATCAAAAGCCTTCCTCTAATGGATTCTCAAGGCCTGGTTTCCACCTGGCTTTGGTCTTCAATTGATCTTGCCTCCATCTGATGTGGCTATTCAGGAGACATTAAAACTCAGCAAGAAATCAAATACTTAGCTTTAATTCTTTATGTACTTTAAATCAAAGTGTCTGAGCTAAGTCTGGTCCACAGATGGGGACACAACCACTAAACTGTTTCATTAGCAAGCTTTTTTTTGTTTCTTACTCACTTCTGTGTTTGTGAATGATTAGAAAACAAGCCAACACAACAAAGGAACACTATTGAGACTTAAACAAATCAAAAGAATTATAATGAATAAATAAATAAACAGGTAAATGAAAAAGTGGAGATATTTTCACCCCTCACAGGTGAATGCCTGCTTGAGCCACTCTGGCTGCCTCTGATCTCTCTTTGCCTTTGTGCTGGGGCATGAGAAATTGATTTGCTTTAAAGTTACTTTGTTGGATTCAGCAATCCTCCCTCTCTTTATTATCTCTCTCTCTCTCATTTCTCTGCATTACATTTGGTCAGTAAGGCAGCCAGATGGAGCTATGACTTGCTTGCTTCCAGGGCTGAGGAAGTCCAGATGCAGCTCTCTTTAATTGGACCTGAGGCAGTGTGAAGAGTTTGTGCTTCTGCTGACGTTCGTTACATGCTACATAGTCAGACCTTCCACAAACTTTCCTTAAAACTACTGAGAAGTACAAAACTGCTGGCTGCAGTTTTAACAAAATATCAAGTCTATTGTAAATGTGAAGTGGGGTACTGTGTTGCTGTTACCGCTAATGTATGTTGAGAACATGCTGAGTTCAAATTATTGATCTAGTGGTTAAGGATCTTACAGGAGATAAGACAACACCAGTGGCAAGTACTTTTTTGAAGATCAGAAAGCAACAGGGTTTGGGTTGCGGTTGTTGTATGAGCTACATATGCCAAAGAGGGCTGGTCATTTTGACAGAAGATACTACTCAGAAATGTAGTGGCAAATAAATTGTACATTTACGGCATTTATCCAGAGCGACATACATCAGGACTCAAGTAGTCCACAACAGAATCTTAGTCTGGGAGGAAAATTGAAATGAGAGCTAGTTAGTCACCAAGGTGCTCCTTGAAGAGGTGGGTCTTCGGGCGACGCTTGAAGACAGCAAGAGACTCCGCAGATCTGATAGGGAGAGGGAGTTCGTTCCACCACTGGGAGCCTGAGACTGAGGAGGGTCTCCCTCTTCTTTTGAGCGGCGGAGGCTCAAAATGAGCTGTGCTTGAAGCCCTAAGAGGACGAAAAGAGATGCGTTGTTTGATCAGTGCTGTTATGTATGGGGGTGCAAGACCATTCTTGGCTTTGAAAGCAAATGTTAAGAACTTGAATTTAATGCGAGCAGTGAAGGTTCCGTAATAAGGGTGTGGTGTGAGTGAACTTAGGAACGTTGAAGACTAACCTTGCGGCTGCATTCTGAACAAGCTGAAGTGGAAGTCCAGCCAGTAGAGAGTTGCAGTAGTCCAATTTGGAAATGACCAGAGACTGGACGAGAATCTGTGTAGCTTTCGTGATGAGAAAGGGTCGGATTCTTCTGATGTTGTAGAGGAGGTATCTGCATGTTCTGGAGATCTGGTCAACCTGCGGCGAGAAAGACAGATCTTCATCTAGAGTAACACCACGATTTCTTACCTTCTTAGAAGGGGCAATAACCGAGTTCCCACCAGAAACGATGAAATCGTGGCTTGGTGAAGGACTCCCTTTGATGAAGAGGAGCTCGGTCTTACTGGGATTTAACTTGAGGCGGTGGGCCGCCTACCAAGAGGAGATGTCGGCCAGACAGTCTGAGATACGGGAAGAGGCCTGGTTGTCACTGGAAGGAAAAGAGAGAATGAGTTGTGTGTCATCAGCATAAAAGCGGTAGGAAAAGCCGTGTGAAGCAATTACCTCCCCAAGAGAACCAATATATAGAGAAAAGAGAAGTGGTCCTAGGACCGAGCCCTGTGGAACACCAGTGGATAATCTTCGTGAAGCAGACTGGGTGCCTTGCCATGCTACCTGGTACCTCCGGTCGTCTAGGTAGGAACCAGATTATTTTGTACAGATTATTTTGTCCCCAAATTTTGGAGGAGTTACAGCACATACATGTTCTTTTTGCACTTGGTAAAATGGATTAGTGTATACACTACTGGGTTGTCTGTCTCTTGAAGAAAACCCAAGGCTTACTTTATGATTGGTGCTTTTTGATTTCTATTCTGAGAAATTACTCATTTCAAAATTGGTAAGGGATTATTCTTGTTTTGTGCCTTATATTTGTGTTCATGTGTCTTACTGTTTTAAAAAAAATATAAAGTAAAATTTCTGATATCTTTCTTTAGACTAAATCCAGTTGCTTACCGAGTTTTGATATCAGTTTGGCTAAACTGTCTATCTGTTGTGTAAGAAGAAGCAAAATTACATGACCAGATTCAATATTTGCATGTCTGGTCTCTGCACACTCCAGAAAAGAATTTGCTTATTTCAGGTCAGTTTTGCGGAACTTGGGTTGCTGAAGCTGTTATTGTTTTCTGCTGTAGAGTTTACTGCTTGTGTAAAATGTTCCAGGGACTGTGGACTGCAGGACGAACATGTGAAAAATGGAAGCTTGGGAGGTATTTTGGGATATCTGAGCATTTCCCCCCTTCTTTTACAATAGTAAGCTGGTGTATTAAAGGCATGTTTCATTCCTTACTTTCTTCTTTTCTGGGTCAGCACGACGACGCTATCCAGCGATGCAGCAGCAGCTGAAGTTGTGATAACGGGTGCGGCTCAGTTCCCATAGCAACGCTAAGTCCTGCACCAAAGCGCCAAGCACTGGGGCTGGGCCATGTTTACTGACGGAGCAGCAGGAAGCCCATGAAATGTTTCCCAGAGGGGCTGCGCCTAAAAGTAGGCCAGCGCTTCCCAATCTGAGCATCATATCCCAGCAGAGCCCCAGCTCACTGACAGTGAAAGCTGCCATGGGTCTGGGGCAGATCAGGAATGAGAGGATCAGAGGATTGGAAGAAGGAGAGGAAGAGTGTGGGGTAGCGTCTTTCAATTATATTAATAATAAAATAATCAACAAATCATTTTGATGATCATAGTGTCTTAATTGTAAAAATGGATTTAGATGAACAAATGATAGACATGTCTGGTCAACAAAGGTTCCATTTATTGGTACTGTTAGCACACTTAAAAGGCCAGTCAGAATTTTACTGGGGCTCTTGCCTTTGTGGCCCCACCCCTAGATCCTGCCCTCTTCATTGGGGCAGTAGGCCCTAGTGTGCATCATTAGTACCTTAATTGAGAATGTACTATATTTTCCCTTATTTAGGGTACACAATTAACACATTGGGACCACTTTTGTAAAATTGGAGATACATTTTTAAAACTGTTTATGCCCCAAGTCTAACCAGTCTCTGATTGGGAAGGGAATATTATTCTCATTCTTGTACTGTTTGGATAATCAGTTACACCTCAATGCAATGATAAACACTGTGAGTGTGAGGGCTCTGTGAGTGTTTAAAATATCAGTCTACCATCTCTACTAATGTAAGTGACCAGGTTTGACCTTTGGATTTAGCAGTATCAGTCTGGCTAGTTTGGTTCAGGTGTGCCTTCAAATCAGGTTTGGGCTTCATACACTACTACATCACTACATCACTTCTGGTGATGTAGACAAGAGAAAAAGTACAGATGAGAGGATGCCCAAGAGGGAATAAAAAGGATGTAAGGATGAAAGCACGAATGGTTTGCATCCACAGTGATGCACTCAGGCGAATGCATTACCTCCCATATGCCTCCTGTCTTGCCAGAGGAAGCACACACATATAGACCCACAATCTGAACCCTAAGGAGGTGTAAACAGAAGCTGGTGAGGGTTTAGACCACATGCTTAGTGCCTGCTAAGACACTTAGACTCAACAAAGAGCATTTGTTCGGGCTGAAGCACAAACACTCATTTATGTGATATTGTGTGTATTTCTCGAACTGTCACTGTCATAACAGAGCCATGAATCGCCGGCATGCTTCAAACTTTGGTACCAGAGCCCAGTACATATTACAGAATCATAGACACGAGTAGTTGGATCCAGTTGGCTTTGGACAGATATTTCAAGTAATTATTAACCTAGGCTTTACATGGCTTCATTATGGCTTTGGAGATGGGATTTACACAAAGCATGGTGGGTATTATAGTGAGCAAGCTCTGATATTAAGCCTACAAAGTCATGGTATTAGGTCAAATCAGTGAGACAGAGTGACGCAAAATGCCACAGCTAAGTTATCCAAGGCTAGTTTTAGGCTGGAGCATGTCTTCAAGTGTTTCAAGAAATGAAAGTGAATTGAGCATAAACATTGGAGATGTATAAACAATGGAGATGTATACAGCATCTGTGCATGTGTAAGTGAAATGGAGAGAGAGAGAGAGCGAAGGAGAGAAAATATGAAATGCACTGCCTTTTCAGCAGGGACTGCATAAATCACAAACCATGCCCTTCAGCACTGTAGCACACACCAGATGCTGATGTTCATGAGCTGGATATTTATGTGTGAATGTGTGAATGGATGAATAATCCTTGATCACCATGGGGATATTTCCGGCAGATCTTTCAGTTTACATGTTAATCATCTGTATGAGAAAATAAGTCTTAATCATCCTAACTCAGGCTGCAGCTCATACAATGTCATTGTGCAGTTGGACCAGTTTATATAATACAGAAAAAAGTGTATGTGTGTGTGTGTGTGTGTGTGTATACATATATGTATATATGTGTGTGTATGTATGTATGTATGTATATATGTATGTATGTATGTATGTGTGTGTATATATATA
>JBBPCX010070817.1:0-10410 GCA_037974365.1 Hydrocynus forskahlii
GACAGATTTGTGAACAATATTTGAGAGTAATGGATCTTTTGTGTATGTAGAAAATGTTTCAGATCTTTGAGTTCAGCCCATGTAAAATGTGAGCAAAAACAGAAGTGTTGCGTTTAGATTTTTGTTCAGTGTATGTTTATTTTTGAACGTTTACTCGACAAACTCTCAGAAAATACGTGTATCGCTGTCGTTTACTAATGGGCACCCTTATTTGGAGCTTCTGTGACTTTGGGTCCATGGTGGACGCTCTAAACTTCACAGGAAGTTTTGTTTTGTGATCATCAGTCATGTAGAAACAGAGATCTTGAACATTAAAAAGCAAAATGGTGCACAATTTTTAAAAATGGTGTCGATTTTTTTTAATTGCATCAAAATAACTAAATATATTTTTACGTGCTCTGTGTGTACATGCACATTTGTATGTATGCGCATGTGAATGTGTGTATATGTAGGCACGCATGTATGTATGAGTATGTGTGTATATGTAGGCATGCATGCACATGCACATGTGCATGTGTGTATGCAATTTTTCCAGGAATAAAAGAGAATTTAAGGGATTTCTGTTTTTTGGCGGTCTGTTCTGTCCAAATGGTTAAATTATAAAAAGAATATTTTTCTCATATTTACTTGTCCAAGAAAATTAGTAAAGCAGAAACGGGAAAAATACCCTCAGGGTTCTAAAGTGCTTTAGTTTGCGAGTGAGAGTTGGTTTTGCGGTACATTTTTCTTTGTATAGCTAGAATTTGGGGCTGCTTCTCGTCCAAGCCCGTTTTGAATTCCAGTGCTAAACATTCTTTAATACCGGGTGTATTGTGCGTGTGTGTACATTTTTGATCAGTTGGAAAGTGACACATGCTTAGGATCACTTATGCAATTACTATAATAGGTGTTTCAAAACTCTGAACCAAATACTGTCTGCCTTTGATATTTAGTCTTTCATAAGCCTGCCACAGTTCCAAAGTTTTGACTGAAAATGACCCGAGTAATGAGCAGCAATATTCCTGAACTTGAGTCTCACAGCTCATCCCTGAAGAGCATGCCATTTTTGATGGGTGTTATCTGCTAATGATCCAGTTCAAGTTTGAACAGAACAGAAACCCACACC
This sequence comes from Hydrocynus forskahlii, assembly GCA_037974365.1. Taxonomy (NCBI): domain Eukaryota; kingdom Metazoa; phylum Chordata; class Actinopteri; order Characiformes; family Alestidae; genus Hydrocynus; species Hydrocynus forskahlii. Next base: position 1,106 of record JBBPCX010070817.1, read on the forward strand.
ACCAGTGATTATGCACATATCACTGCACATATAAGTAATTCCAACACTGGACCAATAATAGTAATAACAGAACCATACCACTTTTAATAGATCAGCAACCTATATATTATATAATTATAGTTTTGAATAATACAAAGACCATTACGTCCAACCACATAAAAAGAAAGAAAAAACTTGGGCCCTGAGGACTGGTTTGAGAATTACTTGGGTGAAATATTTTAAATCTTTGACAGCAAATGCATTTATCATAAACTACAGCTATTGCTGTTGCTCTGAAGTCATTCTGGTCGCTGTAACCTGATCAGTGCGAACAAGGAATGGTCCTTGGCTTGTTAATGTACAGTCCAGTACATTACATTTGGTCCCGTACGAAATGAGTACAAGTTAGTAACAGGAAAAAGATCATGACGCACCTGTGGCCACACCTCCTCCAGAGAGGAGAAGGATGTGACGTAAGAGTGTGCCATAGTGCCTGCCACTGGAATTCCAAAGAGACGCCCAGCCAGAGCATTACTCGTCAAATCAAACCCTGTGACCAGAAAGACAGCTGGATTTCCATGTAATGGTACATCTACATTACCATGCAGTAGCAGGGTTGGGCTGGGGGTCATGTGGACATCTTCACTGCCTATAGCAAGTAGGTCTTTGATACCAGCACAACAATGTCAGGAGAGAGTCACGACAAATGGTGATCTGTTGTGCCTCGTTAATAATATAGTTAAAGCAATTTCTTACAAATTTGTATTTACTATTAGCCAATATATTGAAATGCTAACATGCTTTTTAACTACATTTTTGTATCTATTACGAACAACTTAATGTAAAGTTTCTCTGTTATGAGATGGTGTTACCTGAGCACAATAAGCTTTAAACATAAGATTTGAACAGTGTAAATCTAAAATGTTAGCCTTGAACATTGCTAAATTCAATAATTTCTGGTATAAGATTAGGACTATCCATCAACAAGACACGCATTCACATTAACGCATTAAGAACAGGACTTCAAGGTCCAATTTATGTCAACAGTGCATTATGTCAACAGTCAACAGTGTATGAAGCCCTACAGAAAACACACAGGATCTGACACTAAATATTTTACACTACTATCCTAGACCACTTTGTTTGTATGCGTGTATTTACCTCCAATATATGTGTACCGAGAAGCCGTCAGTCCTCCATCCGGTCCTTGAGCTCTCCTCAGGCCCATCTCCAGGAGCCGGTGTCTTATGCCTGCAGCTAGACGAAAACGTGCAGCATTGGTGCACACCAGACTAAGGATATACAAAAGAAGAAATAATTAGCTCATGAAGACATTGTTAATTACTATTTAATTACATTAAATTAGCAATGGGCACTATGGGCAAATGTTATTTTACGGTTTAATTACAATTTGAAAGTTTCAGTATACATCATGGTATAGCGAATTGATTTCTCTGTGTAAATAGAAACTTATCAAAAAGATAAGCCTCTTTTTGCTGTATGACTGATTTGCTTTGCTACAAACAAATATACAACAGCTGAAGCAGAATTAGCTATTAGACTTAGATTTTTGGTTTCATGCACCAAAAACATCTGGGATGTTTAATATAATCAGGATCAACAATAAACATTATACTACATTATCACTACAGAGTATGAAAGGTGTGAACAGAAATTTGATTTTAGGCGTTTAAACCCAGCTCTGAGAAGCAGCTAACACTTTTTCTCTCCCTCAGTGAAACATTTGACTACATTACATAATGGGAGACTGCCAAGGCATACTTAGGACGTGTGGTTATATCATACACCTCTGCAAAAAAATGGCATCACTCAAACAAGTTTGAACAGAAGATATCAGATCTGGAGCAGATTTTTAAGTGCATTGTACATACATTGACCCTGAATGCTGATTATTTAATTATTTTCCTAATACAACCTGAGCTCTTAACTCAACACAAACATCTTGGGTATGATATATCTGGTAAATTCTGCTAAATGTAGGATTCTGTCCCTCTATTGCATGATATATGAAATAATAGAGAAAAAAATATTTGCACATACAGGATTACCTGTCATAGAGCACATTGAACAATTCAACACATAATTTACAAAGATAATAATAATAGGGGGGTAGATTTAGGTGTGTTACTTTGGCGCAACAACATGCAATAATGGTAAGAAATACAAAAAGTGCAGTCTGTTTAAAATGTATCTCCTTATTTCATAACCAAACACATTTTATGAAATATCTTCAACACCAGCTTCATTTAAATGAACATTTGTACTGAAAAAGTTATACAGTTCCTGTCAGTTATCATTTTAGTGAAGGTTTGTTACTTATAAGCAACAATGCGCAACAGAGGAGCATTGTTTTTATGCATTCATTCTCATTCAATCTCATGGATATGAGTCCAACTCATCTTTAGGTTACTGTGTGTGAAAGGAGAAGGAGTGACACAGAAACACATCACATTTCTGCACTTGACCTTGATTATTCCACTGCATCCAGGATATTTACACCTCCCTCTGTTTTCACTGTACACCAGGGGTGTCAGACTCCGGTCCTGGAGGGTCCAGCACAGTTTGATGGTTCTCCTACTCAAACACATTCACTAAACCTGACAATTACCTGGCGAGGTGAACCAGGTGTTTCTGAGCAGGGAAATCACCAAAACGTGCTGCACCACAGCCCTCCAGGACCGGAGCTCCACACCCCTGCTGTAGACAGACCAGTGGTCTATGTGGTCCAAACGGACTGGGGCTGGGGGTACAGGTGCAATTCCCTCTTGCTGCAAACTGTGTCTTTTTTGCAGAGAGTTTGCACACATCCTCATTCCACTGTTGCATATTGTTGCTTTGAGGCAACATAGCTATTTTACCCCTTTACAAAAGAAATATTAAATGAAAACATAATCAACAGAGGAAAATGAAATCAGAACCTCCTCAAAATTGTGAAACTATTTTTAGCTCATGGAAATCCTCAGGATAATGTCACTTTTTCAGTTTTGTGGAGCTGAAAAAACATGGCTGCCACATGTGAGTGCAGGTGAGGAAAAGAGTTTGAAAAGAGTGGAACAAGTCATTTGATCAAATACAAGCACATTGTTGGCTTCTTATACTTCCACCAGATTAAAAACAGCATTTTAATTGGTGTATGACTTTTTGTGCCCATGAAACTGAGGTGAAATACGTATGTTACCCAGAAGCAACATCATGCAGTAGAAGGTTAATGGACAGAATCCTACATTACTTATTTAGGCATGATCTCTGTTGATTGATCTCAATACTTATTTTTAGCAACCCCTTTTTTATCACCACAATCAAAGAGGGTACCCCCCCAATCATTATTACGTATATTGATCCATCACATAATCAATAATCTCAGTGGCACCTGTGTCCATAAAGCCACTGCTCGCAGCCTCCCTCCCTGCTAAGTCATCGTATGAAGTGGGCCGCCCCTCACGTTGTACAAAACCCAGCCGGTAATTTCGTAAAGGCTATAGACTGGTTCTCCCTGCTCTCCCCAGCTCTCATTTCTGTTGTAGACACTGCCCTTGGGTCTTTCACCCTCAGGACTAAACTGCTCTTTCAGTGTAGCTGGTGGCCTAGTGGTTAGGGAGTTGCCCCTGCAATCAAAACGTCATGGGCTTGAATCCCTGGACTGCTAGTGGCACCTCTAAGGTACCCTTGAGCAAGATACTGTCCCCACACACTGCTCCTCAGGCACTCCCCATTGGTAGCAATGCACTGCTTCACTTGGTGAGTAGGTTAAATGCAGAAAAATAATTTCACATTGTTCATACTGTATGCTGTGCTGTGGTGTATTCCTGTGTAAATATAAGTGGCTATTTTACTTATTTTACTTTTCCGAGTTTCATTAATGAAGATGAACCTTTCTTTGGGTGAACCTTTTAGTTGAGCCTGGCCCGGGCCTGCCAGTTTGTCCCACCCTGGCGGTGTCCATTTACTGTTTTGCTCTTCGCCTCTGTTTGGGCTACCCCAGAGAAGAGACGCACTTTCTTTAAGCCCACTGCTAAACAGACCATGCTGCAGCAAAAGTGCACTCACCTTGCAACCAGAGTAGAGCGAGTTTGTTTAGCAGCAGGCGTTATTAACCCCGTGTTTCTCAGTTCATATTTCACTCCACGTCTGGGATCTTTCTCAAATTCCGAGTGGGGAGCTGCATCATAAAGCTCCCCACCTATTATGCAACGACTCAAAACAAAAGCACTACAGCTACCCAAAGAAAGAGTGGAGTTAGCCAACTTTCAATTTTATAACTGGGCCTGCCATGCGCATATTTTGTCGGGTGGTTAAGACAGTCTTAAGATTCATGAGAGGAAATCCATGTAGATGCTTGGCACTATCCTTCTGTGTATCTGTGCAGCTTTGTCACATGCGATGCATCTCTGCTCCCTTCTAATGATAAGTATAACTAGAGCATGGAGAGATTAGTTGGTAGAAATGTTACATAACCTTTCCTTCAGGGATGAACGAAATCATTTTCCAGAGCTAGTATACCAAAAGGGTTAAAATAGTCAGTGACAGTGTGATAGATTTTTTGGTTTTCTACAGGTCAGGCATTTTGTTAAATATATTTGGTAACCAAAGCAGACATTTTAGTTCACTGATTATATTGTTTGCTTTTGATGGCTGTTCTATTTGTGAAAATCAAATAAAACATTTGGACAAAAAGAATTTGACTTTACTGTAAAAAATAAGAAAGCCTACTCCTGATTTTTTTTTTTTTAATATGCATGGAAATATAACTGCTGAATTGAAAAGAGAATGAGAAACAATGTTACGAGATTCGCCTATAATCCTGAAATTAGTTTAGAGATACAACTTGCAAATTTCACTTTAAACTTTGGTCTTCAATTTTATTTTGGGCTATAACATGCCAGAAAAAATATTAATTGGAATTTTTCTTCCATTTTTATCTCAGTCTCGCTATAGTAAATTATCCTGCAGATAATGAAGTCACATTTATGGGAAGACGCGGGTGAATTCAAAGTGAAACAAGTGTATGCATTATACCTGGCATAGTTGACCAGACAGAGTAGGCTGGTTTCAAGCAACTGAACTACGGCAAGGGGGCCGGACACCTCCAAAAGAGGGACCTAGATAGAAGGCACAACACATCACTCTATTTTGCTCTTTATCTCACCATTAGAAATAACAGAGATGCATTGCGAGTAATTTACGTACCCTGGCAAAGACGACAGTGCCCTCAGCTACAGCACTGACAGACACAGCAGAGCAGTCTAGTCCTTTCAGGTAGGTGAAGAAGTCTGGGTCTGTGTCCGAGGGAAGCACGGAGCGCAAGTACTCTATATCTGTAAAATCCACAGAAACACACAAACACATACACAGTGGAGTATTTTTAATTAATGTAATGTGTGTTATAATTTGATAAGATTCTTTTGTTACACTATTCAGTTTTCAGTTTAGTATTCAGATGTTATCCGCTGTCCATTAAAGCTAAAAGAGTACAGACATTTAACAAATTATCGGAGCACCTTTTTAAATGACTGGATGACAAGAAAATGTGCAGGGCAAATGTGCAATATGAGGTTGGTATGGAACTCAAAATGAAGAGGCTCATAAAGCCTGTTATAAACGGGCTAGCAGGGATGAAAAGGGGTGCTTAATCTATGGTATTCAAATCATGCTGTATTGACTGGATGTTTTGGAATTTTGGGGACCTACAAACACTAGCACCGCAAAAGGTCATGCTAAGAAGATCTGGCTAAAATGGGTCTGACTGACCTCTAGACAAAGCTACATATTTACACCACCAATCTGTGATCCTGCATCAAATGTGTTGTGTCAGATTACATGTGGTAAAATGCTCCCTAGATTCATTTAAAATTTTGACTCAGATTTTTAAGCCCATGACAGTAAAGGTAGTCAATACAGACAACACCAGAGAAAGTATTCACAAAGCAGACAAAAAATTAGAGGAGCCCTAAAGCACATCCACAAGTTTGTACGGCCTTAAATATTGATGCAGTTTGAGGGAAGTTTTTGTAATGTATTTTTGCTGAAACAATCTGGGCAATTTGATTGACTATTGATTTCTAGTAGTTGTTAGCAGCATTAACCTCATAGTTCCAATGCTACACTAAATTTGGGGCACTCATTTGGCCCTTATCTTGTATCACTTTTTTTTACTTTTTTTAATTTAGCTTGTCAAATGTTCTTTAAAGAGCATTCTAAAGCTGCTACTCACTCCTCAGCAATTATTTCTAATTTTTATTAGACTTTTCTAGTGAGAATATAACAAATCTTAGGAATATAAAGTTATCATAATACAAATAAAATACAAATATAGTAAGATCAGTTTAGCTATTAACTGTTTGACAGAAAATGTTAATGAGATTGACATTTAAAAATGATTAAGATATCAGAATATTAGAAGATAAAAAAAAAGAGTAGGAATTTTTGGAATTTGTTGAAATTCCAATCGCTTCATTCGCTCCATGTCATGGATTAACAGTTTCCACGCTCAAATAGTGGACTGTACGTTCCAGTTGGGATTCTAACAATATGTTAGTGATTAAGAATCACTAACTCTCAAAGTGCCTTTGCTCCACTTTGGAGCGGGGTGGGGGTGTCTGCATTTTAACTGGACAAATGAACTTAGCCCTTTGCGGTACTCTGATAGTCACTACAAACATAACAATGAACATGTACCATCACTGAGTTCTTGTTTGGTTCACCAATACGTAACAGTTGAAGATTATGAGAAAAGTTGTATTGTGTCGCTTGATCAGGGGTAGTAAGGATGTTCCTGTTGTACTTCAATTCATTTACTGACATTAAACAATCCATTTAAATGTGAACTTGCCGTTCGGACGACAAACTGCGTGAAAGATATTGTATGGAAAATGTCTGTTGCGCAATATATCAGCTGCCAAACCTTAAATGCTTTCGCGGAAAACGAGTAATCATCAAGTAGTCTAAGGTCAAACTGTCAACTTTTAAAGCAATTACATCTCTGCATGTCAAGAAATGTGCATACTAACCTTCATTTCTAAGACGAAAGTTCCTCAGAAACAGCAAACAGTCGCTCAGTCCTGCAAAAAGGGAGAAGCCACCGCCGAACGGGTTGTCACGGAAAAACAGCTCGAACACGGCGGGTTCGTTGTGCCTGCCCGCTCTCCAGTACGCGTATGCCATCGTAAACTGGTAAAGATCCGTCAACAGCGGGGGCACCCGCTCGCGCACAGAGCGCTCCATGGTGGCACATGTTTCACCCAGCGGCGTCGCCATCTTCTTTCAAATACTACAAAACCATGTGTATGTAGGTCTTCTGGGACATGAAGTACCTTCGGTATTTGTCTCCCGCCCGCCACGTGCTTGCTCTCCCGCCCCCTCCAGCTGTAGCCCCTCCCCTTGTATTCGTCCTGTAACTGTAACCGAACTGATGGGTCTGAACATGTGGGATGTTGGGTTTCTTCTGGCCCAGCTTAACATACATTTCACACAATTTTTTTCTGTAATAATTTTTCGCATAGACTGTAGAAATACCATTCGCTCAAAAGACCAACCTGCAATTAGGCTGCGCTGCTCAGGTTAAACTTCTTAAAGGGAACCTATTATGCAAATCTCACTTTAAAAAAAGTTATAATAGGTCTATGGGCTTTACAAAACATGTTCATTAAGTTTTTTGCACAAAATCACTCTCATATAAAGAGATATCACCAACTTTACTCTTCACAGTTTCGGTCCTTCTCAAAACGAGTCGTTTCAGGCTCTGTCCCTTTTATGCAAATAAGATGTTGCAGGCCACGCCCCACCCATCCCATGCTTAAACTGCGCGTTTAATTTCTGGGATTTTACATTAGAATCCATGTCCTTAACACCAGTGAAAATGTGTCTTTCTTTCTTTCTTTCTTTCCATCCCTTCAGTCTGTGACAGTGGTCCTAGCCTTTAGGGTGACCAGGCTGAAGGAAGGGAGGGAGAAAGAGTGAGATATACACTAGGTGGACAAAAGTATTGGGACACTTAACACACGTGGAAAAGGCAGAAAACAGGTGGTATCCGGCCCTACGTGGTCGACCCCGAGTCGGACCCAGAGCAAGACGAACACAACATTTCATATGTGCCGGTAGACACTGCGCTCGGCTTATCCGTGCTCGTAAAACTAGCAGATATAATGACGGATCTGGTGTTGGGGCGCAGCGGAGCGCCTTATCATACGTCCACGGGAACAAAACACGCATTTTACGCCGTGATTGGTGTATTTTCATGCCAATTTCTTTGCCTTAAACAATAGCGGAGGTTGTTTTATTGTGTTTTGAGCGAGTATTGACCAGCTGGGCGGAGCGAGTTTTTGCCACTGCGGTGGTCAGGCACGGCTGAATGGACCTTTTTCACGAAAACCGGAAATACGTAATCGTAGGGTAAACTTAGCTCCGGTCAAGCGTCAATGCTTTAAGCCGCTTTCAGACCGAACGCGGCATGCGCTTTGCTCTGAAACCCATTAATTCCTATGGTTTGCGCGGCGCAAGGGCGGCCTTGGGCACGCACCACAGTCAAAGTTGAAATTTGCTGATCTTTGACCGCTGCGCGCCGTGACGCATTTTCGCGCGACCAATAGAATCAAAGCATTGAAGCGGGCTAGTGTTCGGTCTGCCCCTTCGAACACACACACACACACAAAGGTCAGCGGGCACAACACGTGTAATCCACCAAAATACGTGTAATTCACCAAAAATCCACGTGGATTACACTTGTTGTGCCCGCTGGGGTGTATAGAGATGTAATGTGCATCAGCAACAACATTTATTATTATTATTGTTATTATTAAAATGCGATGTAGCAGACAATCCATGTTGCATTCTTCTTGTGAAGTGATTTTTACCAATTTAGTTGAGATCAAACTGAGATTACAAACAGTAGGGATTAACTTCCTTTAACTATGAATGCAAAATATAGTCTTCTTAACCAGCCCTTTATATGAGTAAGAAAGTGGCTCTTGAAAATCTCATGCACCCACAGCCTATTCTTTCTTCGTGCTGACAGAGCTAGTGCTGGTGACTGACCGCGGGCCGGTGTTACGGGAAATTCAGTTCCCCCTGTTCCTCCTGTCGCGCGCCGATTCGAAATCTTGACGTCACCCGCTACTTTAGCGCTGGTCGGTTTCTCTTTTCGTTAGAGGGTTTCTCTGTCGTTTTAACGTCTTTCTACGAAGCTGCTGAGGTAAACAAGCCATATAGTTTAAAATATCACATGCCTTTTCAATGTTTCTTTATCTTTACAGATAGTAATTTAAATGATTGAATCGCTGGATAGAGATACAGTATTTCTTGGTGAAAAC
>JBBPCX010070818.1:0-10409 GCA_037974365.1 Hydrocynus forskahlii
AGAGAGAGAGAGAGAGAGAGAGAGAGAGAGAGAGAGAGAGACAGAGAGAGAGAGAGAGAGAGACAGAGAGAGAGAGACAGAGAGAGAGAGAGACAGAGAGAGAGAGAGAGAGGGAGAGAGAGAGAGAGAGAGAGAGAGAAAAAGAGAGAGAGAGAGAGAGAGAGAGAGAGAGAAAAGCGTAACTCGAGCTAAAGCTAATTCACCTGTCCATTACATGTCCGGTAAGTGGTGTTAATGATGGTAATCACTCCCTTGATGGCGCTGATAGTCGGTTTGGCCTACCCCTGACAAGCAAAGTGGAGCTAACCGCTGAGATTATGACCACAACTCCCCACTGTGCATGAAACTACAGTCTACTCATGCTGTTCACTCTTACAGGGATAATTTCGTCCCAGCTCACTAAGTCAGATGTGTCATTTATGCTAGGTGTATGCCACTTGATAGCAGGAGGACGAAAACTGGAGAAGCAGCCACAGCACTTAGGCCTAGATTCAGCCATATACATTTCAAAAGCTGCATGGGTGTCTATGGAGTCATCTAGAGAAGTGACACCAAACTGCTCCTGCAGAAAGACCATACACCGTTAACACTATAGCCTTGATTCCAGTCTTCACGAGTTTTGCAGTTATTTCAGAATCCACTGTAATTTCTCTGTAGCCTCAGAATCTACAGCCTCAGATTCATAAACTATCTGTATGCATATTGTATGCTAATGGTGTCGTTAACAAATTTAAAATCAGAAAATTGTCACATCACCAGGCCACCTACTCCTTGTTTGCAATGTGGCGTATTTTAATATAGGAGCGCTGGCAGGCCTAGGCATCTAGAGGTACAGCCCAGAAAAATAAAAATAATAATGATTAAAAATAGCCAATAGCTCCAGATCTGTCATTTTGAGCTTTCACGGAGTTGAAGACAAATAGCCACCAAATTGAATGTTTTTATATCCTACTGATGCCTCTGTTTTAAGACACCGTTTTTGGTGACCATACTGGATTAAAACTGAGATAGTACAAGCTTCAGAAGACACAATGCATTTGTCCGTCACGTGTTAATCTGGATATTAAGTGTCTTTTCCTTGGCACTAGAGATGCTCACAAGCCACTTCATGCAAATAGCATGGCCTCAACTGTTCATGAAGTCTCGGGGAATTAAGTTTTGGGAGGTCCCAGAAAGTAGAGCTTAGATCAGGCCCAAAAAATGAAACCCGACCCTACCCGAGCCTGTGCACCTTGTGTCCGAGCCCAGCCCGGCCCGACACATTAACTGTAATTATCGTCCCAAGCCTGATTTAAACCCGACAATTTTTTAATACGTGGGCCGTTATAACACACGTTCTCAGCTGTGGGTGCGTTTGTAAACTGACACTCGTTCGATCATAAACTGACGCTTGATCACGGCCCGGACCGAGGATAGTGGCAGGAAATATCGGCCCGACACAACCTGCAGGCCGGGCCGGGCTCGGGCGGGTTCGGGTTCAGGCAGAGAATCTAAACTCTACCAGAAAGAGACAGTACAGGATCCGGAGCCAGAGTCAGGCGGCAACACAATTCAGGATCCAGAAATGCTGGAAATTAGATTCACCTGTGTATTATGCTATTGCAAGGAGAAAACTTCACCCTTGTGATGTATTGCCTAGTTCTCCTAAAAGTACATAGCGTTCATGTTCCTTGTGTCTGCCTTCTCCTTATCTGACCCCTGCCTCTTGTTCTGGATTTGTAATATGCCTCTGATGTTTGTTTTGAAACTCCTGGTTTTGACCTTGCCTGATTACTGGATTGTTGTTAATGCTAAGGCTAATGCTATAAGCTAAGGACACTGCACAGTACAAACATAAACCACTACTAAAAATCTGTCAAATTCAATGTGGCTTCAAATAGTGGGCTTTTCTTATAGAAAAACCTTCTGTATGAAGAACAAATCTGAAGTGGTACACACAGTAAATGCAGTGTTTAAAATAAACAGGCAAAACAACTTGTTGGTTAGTCTGTAGTTTTGTATTTTATGCATGCTAGCTAGCTATTGTAATAGCTAGTCCAGCTGGTATTTCATTAACTTAAACATCAGTAACTTAAACATCATTTCGCTAACTTAAACATCAGCTCTATTAGGAGACAGTTGCAGCTTGATTATGTACTGCGCTGAATAATACTTGAGTCTCAGCAAAGGTTCAAGCTGTTGCTACTCACCATGACAACTATATGTCTTTTTTTCAGCAACATATAGCTGCTGGAATGAAAAGTTTACAGTATTCTGTCCTTAATGTTCTTTGTTTGTGGGGACATTGTTCACCAGTAGCAACTAAACCATTGTGTATCACTTTGACACAGGCTGGTGTTGTAGCACCATATTGACAATAGCTTGCTGTTCACAACAATGTAAAACAAAGTTCTGTGACTGGTCTTCCTGCGTGTCGGTCAAATGGTGACAACTTTTTAAAGTAAGTGCTCCTTAATAGTCACGTGTGAACAATGTGAAATTCTTCTTCTGCATTTAACCTAGTAGGCTGCCACCAACTGGAGACTCCAGGGGAGCAGTGTGTGGGAACGATACCTTGCTCAAGGGTACCTCAGTGGTGCCAATAGCAGACCTTCAATATTCTTATTGCAGGGGCAACTTCCTAACCACTAGGCCACCAGTCAGATTGGTTTTTAGCTAGGTTGAGCGATAAAACTCTGATTTTACTCTAATTTTACTGATTTGAATTTTAATTATTATTATGGTGATGTAATAATTATGGTGGTGATGTAACATGCAGATATAACATATGTTTATATGAAATACAAATGTACTCTGAGGTATGTCTCTGAGGTAAAAATGGCTGGATGAGTTTTAATATGTAGACATTCTATGTAATAGTCAGTCACTGGCTGCTTGCACCACATGTTCCAAAACGCCTTGTTCCTCCTACTAGAAAATGTCTACACAGTTAAGAAAAAAGCATAGCAGCATTATAGATTTTTACGTACCACATTAGTTCATCAGGCAGAGGAGAACATGGGCTATTTCTTTCACTGATTCATTGATTCTTTTGCCCACCCGGTTTTGTGGCTTCCCTCCAGGGAACATTGGATAAGATCAATGGACAATCAATTTGGGACTCTGCATGCGGACCCGTGTGGAGAAGATTAGGCATCTGTTGCTTTATGGTGGCTTTGAACCCATCTGTAAGGGAGATTCTTCAGGTGGATCTATGGCTCTGGCATGTGTTGTGATGCTGAGATCATTATAAGATGGGTTCACTGGTACGGGATGACTCCCTGTTTAAAACAATTTTCAAAGTCTTCTCCAATCTGAATACTAGCATGTAGAGCTTGAGTATTTTTTTTTTACTGAACATGAGGGAACTCAACTCTTCTCATGTGGATTTAGTTGGTTTTAGACATCCACTATATGGACAAAAGTATTGGGAGACCTGACTGTTACACAAACAGGGACTTTAATGACTTTACATTCAAAGATATAGACCTAAAATGGAGCTGGTCCCCCCTTTGCAACTATAACAGCTTCCACTCTTCTTGGAAGGCTTCCCACAAGATTTTGGAGAGTTTCTGTGGGAATTTGTGCCCATTCATTCTGTAGAGCATTTAGGGCACTGATGTTCCAGTTCATCTCAAAGGTGTTGGATGGGGTTGAGGTCAGAGCTCTGTGCGGGCCAGTCAAGTTCTTCCACCAAACTCATCCCACCATGTCTTTATGGAGCTTGCTTTGTGCTCTGGGACACAGTCGTGCTGGAATAGAAAAGGTTCTTCCCCAAACAGTGTCCACAAAGTTGTCAAAAAATTTCTTGGTATGCTGATGCGTTAAGATTGCCCTTCACAGGAAGTTAGGGGCCTAGCCCAAATCCTGGAAAACCGCTGTGTCCCAATACCTTTGTCCATATAGTGTAATTTCTCAAATGTCAGAATCAGGCCAGGGTCCAGTTTTTATGTTTGGGTTTTCTACATTGAATTCATGCCTGCCTAATGGATTCAGACTGCATTATGTAGGCATACAGAATGTTGTTGTGCTGCGTTCAGGTTTGAGTCCGATTTACAGCCCTGGTTAAAGCTCTACTAGCATGGTACACATCATAGCTTTCAATATGACATTCTACGGTGTGAATCAAACTGAATACGACTGCTGGCCTAGAAGCATCTACTGTGGTCATGTAGTCATCAAGGAGCAAAAGGAAAAAAGCTAGTCTTAGATCAGCATTATTACTCTGGGAAAGCTAACACAGTTTTAAGTGGGGGAGTATTTCAACACATGAAATATAGATTTGGGAGTCAGCCAATAGACTCCATCAACAACAATATTCCCTCTGCCTCTCTGGTCTTATGGGAGTGGTGCTCCTACAAAACTGGCATTCAGCCTTTATGTGCCTGGCACCCCCTCAGTGGGACGTATGGCACAGTGGTGCAATGCTTCATGCCCCCCACTGGGGCAGTGGGAGTGACTGGCAATATCTAGTCCTCCGTGTTTCTGCTCATGCCTTATTGCCTGGGACACCCTGGGGCACAGTGAGCAGGGCATTATACTGTTCACTAAAAAACCAAAACTCAGAATGCCTATATGACATACATTTATTTAAAGAACCACCGCACTTTACATTTGAGGATATTTCAAGCAAGATCCCTGATGAGATATAATAGTGTCCAAATATCTACAGACACTATTGTTTGGTGCTGTATTCCTATATGTGATTGAAAGGAAAATGAAATAATGAGGTCGAAGTGGCCATGTGAGGTTTAATATATAGACTTTGTGTATAAGAACATATACAAAGTCCATGTCAGGGAACCCAAAAATGATTGAAATGATTACAAATTAAATTGACATCATTTACAAATCATATTTACATTTCTTTCCTTCAAATGAATGACATGTTTGATACCCAGTGATTTTTTTTTCATCAGAGCTGTGTGGTTAATGTAGCTAAAAAGAAATGGAACAGCACAACTCTATATGCCTTCTTATAACGATAAGGAAGCATAATAATCTCGAATGAACTGTCTGGTTATGTGTTCAATAATTACTAATGCTCAGTAGTTAACAACATTTTGTACTGATTACAAACTCTCGGCTTGGGGCCTATTGTAATGGGTCTCAGATGTATTCTGCTCACAATTGAATGAAACAATTATCACTAGCATAACAAAAAACACAACTTATATTTTTGTCACTCAAATGCATACAGGATTGCATTTGAGTGATGTTACAAGTATATTACATGTTTGTGTGTAAGAAGAAGAAACATGACTTGGCAAGACTGCAGATTACTGACAGGTTTTATTGTTGTACAAATATAGAATTACACTCCTGTGAATGTTTTGGCAAGAAATTATTTTATTTATTATCACTGCGCTGTTTACTATTGAACTTTTTCTGTTTTTTGAGCTATAGCTGTGTGTAGTTTGCACAGTTAGCTATATGCTTAGTGTAGTGTGTTTGCATTTTCCGGTTGAAACTAAGTACAACTATCGTTGTGTCCACACTCGTAAGTACATTATGCCCTTTTTTTTTTTAAATCTCTGGTAATGTTATGTGCGTCACTTGATGCAGTCATCTCCTCTCAATGCATCTCTAGCCAAGAACCCATTTTGACTCTTTTGAATCATTTTGATTATGGATATTTTGTTTTTTTTTGTTTGTGAACACATTCAGTTCAAAAAGGTTAATCTTTGTTTTGCCTGTACTTCATCTCAGGATTACCCAGGTTTAAAATGTAGTTTTTTTATGAATTACAACATGACCATTCTGTTCCTGAGGTTATGGTGATGTATTGTGCAGTGTTCTGGATCTTCTAGGTTGTAGAAGGTTGTTTTCCATTTCAAAGCTCACCAATGCACCTTTTTTAAACAGTACATCAGCTGAGGTTTGTTGTTTTACACGACTAATGTTTCGGCTAGACCTCTCATTGATTCACTCTGAATTGCTGCCCAGTGATGGTCTGCTTTTCTTGGCATTGGTACTTCTTCGATAATTAAAACACCAGTAAGAGACTCTAGATATAAACATCACACCTGGTAGTCTCTTTGTCAGCTGCATTGTTTCAGTTCAAATTTAGTCACCTGAAACAAACAAAACATGCCATCTTTCAAATACTGCGCTGTATATCTTCAGCACAGGACCATTACTAATATAAATCATTCATTTACTGAACCCTAACCGGGGTTGCTGGAGCCTGTCCCAGTGCCTATAAGACAAAACGCGTAGATTCATTCATTTCTGAGATGCTTATCCTAACCAGGTTCACTGGAGCCTATCCCAGCACTCATTGGGTAAAATGCACCGAGACAACAACTTGATAGCCCATTGTAGGGCAGACACACTGAAAAAAAAAATTGGCTAAGGACAATTTAGCATCTCTGATCTACCTGATACAAGGAGGAAACTGGAAAATTCAGCAAAAACCCAAGCATACAACATGCAAACTCGCACAGGAATCAAAATTCTTTACAGTAATCAATAGCACTAACCAAGGCTCCACTCCTGCTATGAATATCACCTTAATTTAAAACTTTTCTTTATAAAATCATTAGTTGGTTGTCCTTAATAGCCTTTACACTATTACTGTCATCTATCATTGCATTTTGAACCTCTGTAGTTGTAGTGGGCATCAGTATTTGCTTTTGTTGAATATAGCATTTTAAAAGTCCACATTGCTGATAGAAGCACTTCAGCTGTTGGTTAACCCTTTGAACTCAGAGTGTGTTAGTAAAATTTGATTTCAACAAATAACATCAGTGTAAAACAGTTTAAAATCAGTGTTTGCTGTACCACACGCTCACTGTTTGCTGCTCTTTTGCTTGCCGCGCCACTGCTCAGCTGCTCTCCGGACCCCCTGAAAGTTCTCCCGAGGTCAGAGATCTTGTGTTTTTCTGTTTGTTAATTTTCTAACATTAAAGAAATCTGTTCATGTTTGTTCTTTATTGGGCATTTGTGTGTGATGCCATTTTTAAAATCCCAGTAGTGGTTATTATTATTACATGTGTTTAAAATTACAATAACTTTGGTTCTATGTGACATCAGAACACCAAACAAAGCTCAGCTTGACATCTGCCACCTCGAGCATCAACACAAACTGGAACAGCTTCCATATGAGAAGTCGTTTAGCCGTTTGATGACTATATACCATTTTTTGTGCTTCTGGCATGGATCCGTGCGGCTCCTGTTAAGGCTTTTATGAATAGGCTAACATAGTGGCTCTATTCTACCTAATGTCAAAGCTTCAGACTCAAGATGCTTCAAGACACCATGTTACCTTATAATGGCAAAACCAATTAATGTTTGATTTTTTGGTTTCTTTGCATTTCAAAAATTAAATGAATGTTTGTACATGTTATAAATATCAAATAAGAAGGAAGAAGTTAACCAAAGGCTACACTAGAAATACAGTTCTGTTTGGTATAATGTGGACCCATTTAAATTTTTTAGATTGCATGCAATTTTCATACATGTAATCATGAACTTGGGCTTTCTGTTTTGTTTATTTTGTCTCAGAACTTGACAGTATTTTTTTTATTGTAGAAGTAGGAGCATGGGTCACGGGCACTAAAATGCTCATGAATACATATTTACATATCACTGGGCTTTTTCTCGCTTTGACATTCAGAGTTAAAGACCAGTAAAGAGTCTGTAGGAGCTAGCATTTCATTATTTATTTGTGTGTGTGTGTGTGTGTGTGTGTGTCTGATTAAACTACTCATTTATTGGTAAACAATGATTCTTTTCCCTGAAACGGTAAATTGTTCCTAAACTGGTCACAGATTGAATTTTGCTCATTTGAACTGAAAGATTATTAAAAACAGAGATGTCTTGTGGTGGTAAGTTGGGTACAGTTGAGAGCATTAGGCAAATTTGTTTTGGTCTGTGGAGAGTACTGTTCCCGCACAACAGCTCCTCTCTCACTCTCTGTCTCTCTCTCTCTCTCTCTGTCTCTCTGACTCGCTGTCTCCCTCTCTCACTCTCTCTCTCTCTCTCTCTCTCTCTCTCTCTCTCTCTGTCTCTCTCTGTCTCTCTGTCTTTCTGTCTCTCTGTCTCTCTCTTTGTGTCTCTGTCTCTCTCTCTATGTGTCTCTCTCTCTGTCTGTCTGTCTGTCTCTCTCTCTCTCTCTCTCTCTCTCTCTCTCTCTCTCTGTCTCTTTCTCTGTTTCTCTCTCTCTTCTCTGCTTATTAAGCCTCCTGGGTTTTGTTCAAGGTAAACAAAGTTCTACCTAGTCACCTTGACGCTTTGTTCATCGTTTTGTTTTTTTTTGTAGACAGGAAAAAACATATATATCCTCACATACTGCATAAACTGACATACTTCAGATAATTCTTCAAATAATTATTAATGCTGGAATATGGTACACATTTAAATCAAGTACATTTTATTAATGACTTTTTCATTGTATGTTTTGCAGCTATTAAATAATAATACATGCACATGCATAGTTTCACAGCACTTTACTGTACACTCTGCTGTAAAAACTGGAGTGATTACTTAAAAGAACCACTTCTGGTTCCCTAAAGAACCCCTCAGTGTCTGTGAATGTATGAGTGTGAAGGACCATTGTAAAGTTTAAAGAACCTCAGCATAATTTAAAGGTTTTTTTTATTGATTATAGGTTTTAATTATAACGTAAAGTAAGAAGAATTCAAATGTTTTCATCATTCCTATTCAAAAATGATAGACTACATTGCGGTCAGTGCATTTTCAGTATTCACTTAGTTAAGGAAATATCATAGTGCACAGTTCTCCAAAATTCTCCAGAAGCACCGCTGTTTTCCAGAGATTTGCTGATAACAGGATCTGATTAAATGTGGATATGGAGGTGTAAAATATCCACCCCAGCCTGAGCACTTCAGTGCAGTGCAGCCTAGCAAGACTGATCCACACCTTTTCAAAATCTCAGTGAATGATACAATTCCAAATCTGAGAGGTACGCAAGACTTAACAAACATATTGATGAAAAACAAAGATAGAAGGAAGGCTCACCCTTTTCTTCTTCCTTGTGCAAATGCTTAATTACTATCTTGTTCGCTTGCCCTGCTATTAAAATGTTATTTACATTGTTGGTTTTGCATCTAATTTCTGTATCGACAGCTTTGTATCGTTATGCTTGTGTGAAGCTTGTAATGTTGCATGCAATGTATTATCGACGGGTTGCATGTTATTGTGGTGGCAGGTGGCATTTAAAAAAAAAAAAGGAAAATATAACGATTTCCTGCCACCAGTACACCGACTGAGTGTGTTTTTGGAGAACGCAGAAAAGAGAACCTGCTCTTTTCTCCAGTAACCTGTTTCAGCGTGACAAATACTGAGGTAAAACCACAGAAAAGCTGCTTAAGCCACAGAAAATGTGTTTTTTTTTTTCAGAAACTTTGTTCTTGGTATTAATAAGTAGACTCGCTGCATATTTACAGTCTAGAAATTGCTAGTTATAAGAGGCTGAAGCTTATTGTGTGAAGCACTAGGCAAAAGGCTACAACAACATTATGATGATTATGATGATTATTATTATTATTATAATTATTATCTTAGGCTGTCTTTTTTGTTTTTAATAACTGGTGCTCTGTGTGCTAAAGGATTCAGCACGTCTTCATCAGTTTAGCAACAAACAAACAAACAAACAAACAAAAAGAGAGAAAGGCTGTATCTGGCACTGCTCCAGAATGTTTCAGCGAGTGAAGACATGGGCTACACAGTAAAATGGAAAACGTGAGTGAGTAAGTAAGTAAGTAGAGTGCTTTATTGTTACCCCAGCCATATACATGAGGTACACAGTGAGACGATATATCATCCTCCTGGACCACCAACATACAACACAACACGACAGGGGCACACTGAGACAGATCAGCAATGAGGGTAAAAAGGGGGAATATCTGAATATACAGATACGTTACCTATAAAAATGAAATAATATGGGGGACACAACAGGGAGAGTATAACAATACAGTACTGTATACAAAATTATGTTATAAATATAATATGTGTGTATGCTATTATATATAAAACCTTGTGTTTCATAAAGCTGTAGATGATCCTGAAGAAAAAAGGATGACAAAAAAGGATGTTTTTTGCACAAAACAAGACAGAGGACACAAGAATAACATTTCAACTCACTTTGAATCTTACTAAAACATGCCCTCTTCTACTCACAAGCACAAAATCGATTCTACATTTTCTACAGAATTACTGGTTTGAGCTATGAGAGAGGAACATAACCCATGCCCGTAACTTACGAACTCTTTTCACCTTATCAGATTTGTCAGCAAAGCCTTATCAGGCTATAGTTACTTAAAGGGGACATATTATACCTCTTTTTAAACAAGTTATAGTAGGTCTGTGGGTTATACTAAACATATACATGAAGTTCTTTGCACAAAATCATTCTCACATAAAGAGATCTCACCAACTTTATTCTTGACAGTTTCAGTCCCTTT
>JBBPCX010070819.1:0-10407 GCA_037974365.1 Hydrocynus forskahlii
GGCACCAGGACCGAAGGGACAGTTACTTGATGTCTCTGCATGTGTATGCTGCAGTAGATAGATAGACAGACAGACAGACAGATAGATTTACTGACATGAGATAAATAGTGTCTGATGTCAGTTACTTGAAATGGTAAATGCAGGACAACAAAAAAGTTATATTCCAATTTTGTTCACAGGTGAATGAAGACATCAGGAGCTTCAATTCCTGCTCTAAAGACGAGATGAGAACACACAATATAATGAATACTGTTTAATCTCCATTAACTGATTTTGTAATGTTTTTTCACTTATTAAGCCCTGATTAAATACATGTTCGCTGGTGAAACTGCATACTTTATATCCACAAACTGTTTATTAGCATTGCAGAGCACACTGTTAGCATGAGAACTGAGTGAATGTTGGGGGCTGAAAGGATTTTTTTGATGCAAAATATATATCTTCTATAATCATATATTGTTCCTTCTCTTTTTATTTGCAGACATGTAGTATCATGTCTAATTTCTTCAGCAAATAAATAGAAAAATCATTTTCAATAAATTCTTCTGTTGAGCATAATAATGCACCTTGTCACAATTTCTTTCACGTTTTCTCTTGCTGTTATAACTGCCTGCAATTCAGATTCAGTAATCCCTTCCTGGAAAGACACCTGCTGGAGTTTTAGACCCATCTCTGTGGCAACAGGTTCTAAGAATTTTATTTTTAATTACCAATTTTAGGTCATGAGTCTAAAAAGACTAAACCTGAATCTGAACACAGCTCCACTCACGCACCCATCCACTTCCATGTCAGGAAACCTTTGCTTAAAGTTGTCACCTCCAGTGCAGGTGCAATGTATGTAAGTGCTCTCAAAACGTAGGTAATCATTTAAACCACCTCCTGTTAGAAACAGAGAACCTTGTGCAGTTATCCTGACGCCTTTAGCACAGTTCAGGTCTGCTTGTGTTACTGCAGTCAAACCTAAAGCTGAAGAGTGACATTTTAGCTGGGCTCATATTTCAGAAGCAGTGATTCATTAATCACATTTCCAGAAGTGCGAAAACAAATGTTTCCAATTCCATACAGTTAATTTTTTTCATGCACGAGTGCAGCTCATCCATCAAGACAGGGCAGTTCCAGAGGAATGCCAGCACCGCGTGGTGTCAGGAGGAAGAAGCCAGGACACGACCTTATGCTTTCTGCATATTTTTAAATATTTGTGTTTTCTTGGTTTGAAATAGTTGACTGTAAAGAAACTTACAGACTCTGATTTCGTTACAGTGTGTGTGTGTGTGTGTTGTGTGTTCTGAGTGTTTACCTGATATTCATAAGTTTAGTGAATTATTTTTAATAGGATTTCCACCCCTTGCCTGTAGGATCGATGGTGGCCGTAACAAAACTGAAAATATTATATAAATAAATGAAATTGTCAATTCAATTTAATCAAATTGAAATTGTTAGATACATTCCAAAATAAACTCAAATAAAAGAAGCTCACCACGAGACGGAATCAAAATGAATAGTTTGTCACGCGATTCGGTCCGGACCGGGAAGGAGAGAGGTAGGCGCAGGCGCGGATCTCCATAATGCAGGTTTTTATTTACAACAATACACAAACGCACGACACTACTAAATGAAAACAAGGCACGGGGGCCAGACGAGAGGGTGACGAGGAGAGAGAGGGGAGATGAGGAGGAGAACGAACAGAACAGAACATAACATAGGAAGGAAACATTACATTAATGCTCCGACACCACAGCTGGGGAGAGACCCCCTTAAATAAGCAGTCTCTGGGCTAATGTGCCCAAACATGATAATCTGCAGCTGTGGGCGGATTAATGGTCCTGCAGCGACCCCCAGCGGCCGCAGCCGGAATCATGACATAGTTGATATTTATTCTTGCAGCAAGGTAACAAGTCACAACAGTCAGACCAGAGTCTTACAGAGCTGTTTTTCAGATTCAAAAGTGAAACACGACAACATATATAGGCAGTGGGCAGTGAGTACATCACATCCTTAGTTGATTGTCAAAGCAAAGCCTGTGTTTAATCAGAAGGCCTATGCTACCAAAAGGAGGGGGATTTCATCCTGTTCGTTCCCGGACACTTCAAGCCAGGTCATCCTGTCCTCTGCTTATCTGGCGTCCCCAAGAGGCGTCAGGAAACAAAAGTGACTGAATTCCCTCAAAACTACATGTTCCTTTGGCTGTCCCGTCCTGCGAATAAACAGCCCTAAAAGGGAATACACATATCAGATTAATTCCAGCAAACGCAGATATATAGTGCATAGTTAGCCCTTCCCAAGCTTGTTTTGGTAGATAATCATACATTGTTTAATACAAAGGATACCTATAAGGGATACATGCAAAAGATACATGGTGGATATCAAAGGTTACATGGGGATCACACGTGCAAACACTCAATTAACTCAATTAATACATGTGAAACTTTAATAAGAATAAAAATTCCTCTAACAGAAATATTTTAAACATGATATTTAAAGAAGAATCTTCAAATTCAAATATTTTATGCATGGCAAGTGGCATTTAAAGTCCTGTTTAAATCTGGTACAAGATTTCCCAATTTTCCAGTTGTCCAGTATACTTAATGACAGTCGTCTTCACATGAATCCTTAGACGTGTTTGTTTTCTAGTTAGAGTTTTCAGGTAGTTTTGAGGACCAGACAATCGCAATGTGGTTTCTTATGTCACTACTGCTGTTAATGAATGGCATGGACCCCAGTATGAATCATCATCTGCGGTATATTTTCTGTATATAATGAAATTCATGCATATTAATCTCCCGTCATTATTTCTCTCACAGGAGAACTGATCAGAGGACAGACAGCAGGTAACCAAATTATCACTCAAGTTTCTACAAACTGACCCATTTTTCCTTTATGATTTGCATCACTGCCATAATATACTATTTAAATAGACATATTTATAGATTTATATTGTTTTCTATTAAACTGTTCACCACTGCATTAAAGGGAACAGTGATGTTTGTCTAAAAATGGTTTTACTGTAAAAAAGGAATTTTAACTTACAAGAACTTATTGGCCTTAATATTTTAAGTGAACTTTAAAACAGCCGTTAAATTGTTTTAATTTAAAACATTTTAACAGCATAAGTTTGGGGTCACTGGGGTTTAAATGTGCTAGTTAGCGTGAGTTGAGGGATAAGTCTTAAGAAGATAATTTTTTTCAACCTCTCTCATGATTAGATGCAGATATGGCTTTGTGCTCAGGTCAGGCTTAACATACAATAAAAAAACAAGCCA
This sequence comes from Hydrocynus forskahlii, assembly GCA_037974365.1. NCBI lineage: Eukaryota > Metazoa > Chordata > Actinopteri > Characiformes > Alestidae > Hydrocynus > Hydrocynus forskahlii. The sequence goes on from JBBPCX010070819.1 coordinate 3,261, forward strand.
TTCATCATGGAAGAGCCTGAAAGGTGAGTCCAAGGAGCTGAGCAGTAAACTGAGGGTTTAATGGAAAGAGGTGAAACAACAGTGTTGCCATTTTATGCTACAAAGGAAAATCATAAAATAGAAAAAATGCTCAAGCTTATTAAGACAGTGCTGGAAGCCTTGCAGTGTTTTTCCAGTACCTTACAACTGCTGGGAACAAAGACTGAAGAGTGAAAAACGATAAAAACCTTAACCTAAATAAATAACCATGTCCATCCACCAAATCCCCCCCAAGGCCAACCTACCCCAGAGAGAATCTGTTGCATCCTGAAAATATGAAAATGAGGTTGGAAGATGGTTCATGAATTTAAACGTTGCATGTTTTCAGCATGAGATGTGTAAAGTAAATTGACCATTTGTCATGAACTGAATTTGTGGGGTCAAGCTACTTAGTCCCTGACTAATGCCTCAGGTTCTTCTAAATGAGAATGAGGTTCTGGGACCTGTTTACTAGTGGAACAGACACCTAGATGTTCATTGTTATTAACACGAATTCTACTGTCCTTAAATTCTCTCTACCATTGTTTAGATTCTGAAAATTCTGATCCGTAAACTGGTGTAGTGTTCTGATTAAAAAGTCGTTTTCCACGGGTAGTACAGGGTGACATAGAAAAACGGGAACTTTTGAGGTGTGCAGTGGCAGCCATGTGCAGTTGGCAGCACTACGGAAGGGGGACTGTGAGATGTAAACCTTCACGCCATTCAGTAATAATGGAGGAGTGGAACGGTAGACAGCGTGTTTTTGCGATAAAAATGTTTTCTATTTTTATTTGTTTGCCAAAAGTTGCCGTTTTCCTGTGTCACCCTGTATAAGCGGAGCTGGAGCTCAAGATGTATCATCAAACTTTGAGTCTGAGCTGCACTGCAGAAAAAGGGATTTTAACTTAAAAAAGAACTTATCAACCGTAGTATTTTCAATTAACTGAACTTAAGGTAAAGTACAAAAATCTGTGTTTTGCATTCTGGTCACATATTCATTGAAATTCAGTGAACTAAAAATTTAAAACAGCACTTAAAACATTTTAACAGCATGATTTTTAGGTCACTGGGGTTTAAATGTGCTAGTTAGCATGAGCTGGGCTTTGAGTCTTGAAACAATTTGTTCTTAATCTCTCACATGAGTAGATGCACCACCCACATTCCTAAATAAAGGTTGAAATATGATGTCCAGCAGATGCATCTTACAAAACAAAAAAATTTAATTAAAATTTAAGCAATTCTTACAGGAAATAATTTTTTTCATTTAAATGTTACAGTTACTTGTCATTTTTCAATGTCTGTTTCTAAAGTGCAACTCCTGCACATTTTAGTATGGGCGAATTAGTTTAAATATATAATGAAAACAATTTTTAAGTAAATCGATGTCACGGAGCGGTCCTGTCCAGACCGAAAAGGAGAGACAGCACAGGCGCAGACTCTCGTGATATAAGAATTTATTAAAAAACACTAAACATGAACTGAAACAATACAAACAAAACCAGGCATGCAGGCCAGACGAGATAACAAGGAGAAGACACAATAGAGGAGTATAGAGGACATAGAGGACACAATAGAGGAGGAGGACACAGACTGGGAAAAAGACAGGTAAGTGTACATTAATGCTCCACAACCAAAACTAAGAACAGAGCAACTTAAATACAATAATGACAGAACCAAGAACCAATGAACAGACAGAATCAATCAAGATTCTGAGCTCTATTCAGCTGCGAGTCCTTAACCAAGCCTGAATAGAGGAACGCGGACTAAGGGCACATATAAAGTCCGAGGGTTGCCCCTAGTGGCCGTAGGCAGGAAGCATGACAATCGATATTTAACATTTTCTAAATTTTTATATCATTTTTATATTAAATTTTTTTATATTTATATCCTACTACATGACACAGCATAGAGTCAATGACAGCTAACTGTATAAAAGTTGTAAACATACTGGGTCTGCGATTGGACTGAGTGAGTTTTAGAAATTCACCTGACCTTGTACCATGTATTATGCAAGGACTGAGTGAGTTTGGTTGGTTATCCTATAGCACATAAAGAGGTAATGTAAAAATACGCCAATAGTAGTGTTACCTAAAACATCACAAAAAAATGGACTGAGTGAGTTTTGGAAACATTCATGCAAGGACTGTTATCTCATCAATATATCAGGGTATCCCTGGTCTGGACATCATGCAGCTGATTAGAAGAATACAAAGATGAGAACAGGTTTTTCATTTCTCTTCCTGATGGATTGAGGAAGCATATGGGATACTCAGAGTTGTTTTCAGACTCATACCAAAAAGATGCAGAAAAGCTCTTGAAAAAAGATTCTCTGCAAAAACTTCAGTTTCAGCATCGGAAGCTGAGTACTTGATGTCATTGTAAGCATGCTTGGGGACACCGCACTTGACTTGGATGGTGGCTGGAGCTTGTGTTTTATATCAATCATGGGATGCTGAGGACTGAATACTGTCTCAGACTGATTCTTTTGTTTATGCGCTGTGTCTGCTTCCAACGTATTTTGCTGATGAAAAGAAAACACATTTGTGAAACTAATTCCTTAACTGAAGTGTCTATTAAAAGGTTATGAGTTTTTGTGCCTGTTCTAACATAGTGTTTTAAAATTTTTAGATTTTTCAACTTCTGAAAAATTTGAATAATCAAATCTGGTGTGGTGTTCTTATTTAAAAGGTTGTTTTCTATGGGTAGTTTAAGAGGAGCTGCAGCTCAAGATGCACCTGTTGGCTAGTTAGAAAAGGATGACAAAATCATTTGGTTTTTACTTGTTAACACACTGACTCAGCTGGCGTGTGAAGACTATTGTGTGTGCCTGGAAAGATAGGACACAAAATGTGGCAGATTCATATAAACTGTGTTGCAGTCTCAGGACCATACACTAGTAGCAATACACTAGTGACAGGCAGAGCTTTATAATTAACACAATTATGGCAGACCGACAGCACTGAATAACAAAATGAGAAAGATATTTCGATGCAATGTGATCCCACAATAATGAATTATTCAATTTTTATGGAAATAATAAGATTATTAATTAAAAATGACACTGTTATCCTTGATATATATTTTAAATGTACTGATTCTGTAACAACCAAATGTGAATTAGATACAATAAACAAAAAACTATAATGAACTACCATATTCTTCTTAACAGGTAGTGCTTTGGCACTCTTTGCAGTTTAAGTTATGGTTGATGAACTCGATCAGCTTTGCTAAAAGTGATGATTTCACACAATACAAGGTCAATACTTATGTTCACACAATACTTATGTCCTGCACTTCACTTACAGGTGTCTGTCATTTGTCAATACATGTGTTTCTACATATGTCCTTCCTTGTCAGTATCTTGCCTGCATTTTCCTTTCTTTCAGTTTCTTGTGTGCTTCAAGTTTCTGATTTTGTTGATTATTTTTTGCTCTTGTTTATTTTTTATGTGTTTTCTTTTTTTCCTCTTGATTTATTTATTTTTTATTTTTCTTGTTTTTATTTTCAACTACAAACCTACATTCTGAATTCAGCTACTCAGACTGTCACACAGTGGAGACAACAGTAAGTGCACACAACTGTCACACAAGTATCCAGTGATTGGGTTCGTTGTATGTTCGACTGTTGCAGCAAGACTGAGCCTCCAGTATCCCATCTGATGGCGGGATTACAGGAGCTGAGACAAACTGAGCACTGAGTCAAACTGAGCCTGCTTCTGAACCACCTGCTGTCCCCATGTAAAACACCCTCGCCTAGGTTCACTTATCCCTACCAGAGAGGTGTAAAGGAATGTTTCCTGCAAACTTTCCTGCAGCATCCAACCAAGCAACCCATTACTAGTTGGGAGAAGTGTGGTAGGCCAAATAATTTCTCTTGAAAAGTCTGCTCTAGACATCAATTTGTGTTTTGTACTTGAGAAAGAAATTAAACCCCATCCCCCACCCATATCACAATGGGTCTTCAGAAATTGAAAATTGGGGAACACTCTCTTTGGTGTATGTCTAAAGCTTTGGACAAATCTCCATAAAGTCTCCCAAGCTCCACCCTAGGGAGTCCATCATCCTGCCTATGCCTCCCTAGTTTCCACAGACATTCCTGAGGTGAGGCTGCCAAAATAAGAAATGGAGGGTTTTGGTGAGACCCTAGCCCCCAGTTCTCTGGAACCTCCTCTCAGTCCAACAGGGTTTTGAGTGTACAATAGTCCTAACTCCAGGCACATGTTTGTCCTGTCTACTCCCTTGACTGCTCCAAAAAGCAAGGCCACGGAGGAATGCATTAAAAGAGGACACCAGCAACTGAAGCTTGTTCCATAACAGTCAAGGAGGTTCAGCATTTACTGAGTACCCCTCTCAGGTTTCATTCAGGGTGCTCCCCATGAATTATTTTGGACAATCTAATAGTACTTTTTAATCATAGGTGGGCGTTGGAGCCAGTCTTTCATAGCATGCCTCCAGCTGATGATGAATTCCAATGATGCTACCTCTCCAGACACTTGCTGTCAACTGACCAGACTTCCTTCTCGCAGAGTTCTGAATTGTGGCACCTGTCTGCTGTGACGCCACTGTCAGGGCAGTCAACAATGGAGGACTCTGCCACTGTCTTGCCTTCTCATTTGCCTTTGCATTCCAACTTCTGTTTGTCTGTAGCGTTGCAGTGGGGGCACCCTTCCGGGCATCCACTGCACACTAGAACTGCATGGTGTTCCAGTATGAGGAAGGAAATTGAGTCATTCATGGGGGCTTGTTCCATCTGCTTTCAAAATAAGGGTTCCTACTACACATCACATGAGTCCTTGCACCCTTATCTGTCCCCTTAAGTTCATAGTCCATTGTTTCTTTGGACTTTGTCACCAATTTGTCCATAGCCCAAGGCAACACAATTACACTTACCATAGCAGATCAGTTAAGGATTGTTAACTCGTGGCTTTACCCAAGTTACCAGCATGACCGTAGTTACCAGCTCTCATATCAGGTTTCAGATCCTGCATCAACCAGTTTTCTGGTTGGGCATTACAAAATCGTTTTTTCTCTATCTCCTTTTTTACTTTGTAAATGTAGATAAAATCTGTATTTTAGATTTAGGAAAACAAAGCAGAGCATGTTCTATCTTATGCAAATATGAGCAACTGGCGAATTGTGTTGCATAATAATAGTATAAATAATTTGTCTGGTCAAATTTTACTGTAGTGTAGATTGTAAGAAGGGCCAAAAATATCATGATTATAATGCTTTTTAACATACTCTTTTAACATTTAACACATTTAAATAGTCCTGCTTGTGTGACATTTTTGGGATTGTTGTAGAATGTCCTTCTTAGTCACAGAAATGTCTCTTCCACACCGACTCTTCCAACCAATCCCAGCTTTGATCCCTGTAAAAACTACAGTGTTGTTGACAACTCCTGGAGAAACATACACATTACTGACAATTCAGGACATGATGACACTGTTGTTGAGTGGAAGGCCTGGTACCGGCTGTACATTCAAGGCAAAAGTGCTCAGATTGCTTTGACTGAGTGGTGTGTGAGCTTCAGAACACTGCACTTTGGTTTGGGGGATCTCATCCACGAGTGGAGGACGGTATCGTCACCGGAGAAATTTACTCTTCCTACCCTGGATACTATAGTAATGAAAGCAGCTACACCAGATCCAACCCAATTCTGGTCAAAACTTGCCCAAGACACTACTTCGTCTACAAACTGATCAGGCCCGACGTTTCCATTCATACTGCGCAGGTAAATCCTGTGAATTAACTCACAGTACAAATTTCACACTTTTAGAATGATTTTTTCTGATCAGGTAACATTTAGACAGCAACTGCAAATTTACAAAGATAAAAGTATATAATGTACAATTATTTTTGTCATATATTTTATAAATGCATAATTATTGACAATGAAATTAGTCCAACCTTATAACATTTTTTTTCTGTGACAGTTGCTTTTAACAGCGTCACTTATGATCCATGTCACAACTATGTTTCTCAGGATCAACCCTGGGGAGCCAGTAATGAGACTGGATTATGTATTTCTGACAGTGATTTTGACTGGAGCAGCTGGAACAGGCTGTTCTATTATGGGATGAACATCCGTATGTCAGAGAGCTGTGTTCCTACACACACCTGTGGTACTTATTACACTCTGTGGCTCAGTGGTCCTCATCCTCAGCTCGAGGATGGAGTGGTCACTCGGCGGGTCTTCCTGCATTTGCACAGACCTGGTTGGATTTATTTCAAATCCAACCCGATACGGGTTAAAGCATGTCCAGGAAACTACTATGTGTATGAGTTTGTTAGACCCACTGTTTCCCACTATATGACCTACTGTACAGGTAGTTTATCATATGTTTGATCTCTACACAGTGATTTGATGTGAATATTACAAACCTTTATGTTTTAAGCATGTATTTTTTATTTTTGTCAGCAGGATCACCCAGGTTTCAGGATCAGAACTCAACATCACCACCAGAAGGTTTCCATTCTTTTGAACATATTGCCTAGAGACACTCTTAACAGTATCATGGATCATAACCATACAGGCAAGTCACATGAAGGTATACTAGTTAACTCCCATCCTGCTGAACATGTCACCAGTGAGGCGTTCAGAGACTGTGCTGATGTTTGCACACATCAGTGCTGACATATGGCACATTGCTCCTCGACCACGGCACTGAGCGTCTCTCCATTACGGCTTTACATTAAATCCAGAAGGTTTAAAGCAGTAATAAAAAATAAAAAGTAAACAGAAAGTGAAGACCCATGCCTGGAAGTTTACACCAAAAATGGCAGTAATTTTTAACGTCTTTAACACAAACAATCACAGGCTAATCACATGTATGAAGCTACAAGCATTACTTATTATACCTTGTCTCTGTTTACTCACGATTGTGTGTGTGTGTGTGTGTGTGTGTGTGTGTGTGTGTGTTAGCTAGGTGATAATAACATTGTGTAATAAAAACATTATGCATCATACCTAGTGCTGTGTCCAGTGTGTGAGACATTAAGAAAAGGCCAATGTATATGTTTGCATGATTCAAATGGCAGTTTGAGAAAGAGAGAGAGAGAATCAGAAAACTAGCAACAAGGTAATGAATGCTCAAGGCTTACTGATTTACATGGGGAGTGAAGACGGA
>JBBPCX010070820.1:0-10406 GCA_037974365.1 Hydrocynus forskahlii
GTATAAAAACACTGCTGTAATCAACACTCTCCTCTCACAGTGAGACCAGTTGGATGGTAAAACACTACTAGAAGTTTCTCAAAGGTAATTATTGCCATTTTTTAAAAAAGTGAACAATTATTTCTTTGAGTAATTCAACGCTGCACCATTTCTATTATTTATTTCCTTTAGATATTTCCTTTAGAATTATGCTTTAAAGAATACTATTTTTATTTGGAAATTAAGAGAAATAAGGCAAAGCAGTTCAGTTCAACACTTGTACCTATAAAAGATAAAACCTTGAGATACTAAACGTTTTTGCAGTGGTCTCTTTGTTTTTTTTCCAGAGCTGTATCTATGTATATATCCTTCAGCTGATAAATGGTGGTGCATGGAAGTGTGTACAGGCAGGCAGCCAATCAGAATGCGACCTCCAGAGCTCTGACAGCTGTGGACATTTTAAAGTACAGTAAATATCAGAAGGTTCATGTCCATGTGGGTGTGTTTTTCTGTTCTGGAACAGTTTTATAACCTTTTTGTCTGTTTTATTTAAGCATAATTAGTGTCTGGATAATCTAATCTGCTGTATTATCTTTCTGGGGAGACGGAATCGCTCACAGTGTGTTTTGTGCTGATTCATGACTAGATTGCATCATTGCATCACATCCACAGTTCAGGGTTATGATGGCCACTGGCTGCCTTACAGGAGTGTGTGAGGGTGTCAGTTTGCAGAAATGCAGGAGTGTGTGTGTGTGTGTGTGTGTGTGTGTGTATGCATGTCTGGGTGAGAGTGATGAGCATGCAGAGTCAGGACAGCCAGCATGAATTATTTGTGTGTGTGTGTGTGTGTGTGTATGCATGTCTGGGTGAGAGTGATGAGCATGCAGAGTCAGGACAGCCAGTATGAATTATTTGTGTGTGTGTGTGTGTGTGTGTGTGTGTGTGTTTGTGTGTGTGTGTGTGTTTGTGTATGTATGAGGCTGTGTGTGTGTGTGTATGTTTGTATGTGTGTGTGTGTGTTTGTGTATGTATAAGGCTGTGTGTGTGTGTGTGTGTGTGTTTGTATGTGTGTGTGTGTGTTTGTGTATATATAAGGCTGTGTGTGTGTGTGAGAGAGAGAGAGAGAGAGAGAGACAGTGTAAAGAATGTGTGCATGTATAAGACTGTGTGTGTGTTTGTGTATGTATGTTTCATGCTTGTTTGTGAGAGAGAATGTGTTTGTATCACACAGTGTGAGTTTGTGAATGTGTGTGTGTGTTTGTTTTCCTGCTTGTGTGTGAGAAAGTGTTTGTATTACACTGCGTGTGTGTATTAATGTGAATGTGTGTATGTAAAACTGTGTGTGTTTATGTGAACGTATAAGACTGTGAGTGTGTGTGTAATATAATATAACGTGCAGATTATGATAAATAATAATTAATAAATGTGATGCTGCTTCATCAAACACTCCAGTTCAGAAGTGCCACGAGCTCACATTCTGTTGCACCCCCCCCAACAACAAATCCACCCCCCAGCACCACCACCCCCACCCCCACCCCAGCAACGCCACCCCCCAACACCCTACGGACCACCCCCCCCAAACCCCGCCCCTCCTCCAGTAACCGGTTCAGACTGACCCTGAATCCCCCCACAGCAGCACGCGCACCCCAGCATCCCCGCTCCACTCCACCTCGCGCCTCAGCACAAAGCACGTGCGTCCGGCGTTCGTCTCGAGAGCCCCCGCGAGCTGGAAGAGGCTGCTGTTGAGGTGAGTGGATGTAATGACGTAAAGGGTGTTAACTGAAAATAAATTAAATAATTACGTTTAAACTGATTTTATCTTCAATTCTGAACGAGAAAATCTATTTTCTCCGTTCTGTGCTGATCACCGGTGATCTGTTTATCATAATCGCATTTCGCCAAATTTGAAACCCTATTGAATAAAAGTGGGCGCGCGCCGGTCAGACAGCAGGGCGCGAGGGGAGCGCACGGGGCGCGCGGGCCTAGCGGTACAGTGACGCGGAGCTCTCGAGGCGGTCCGGACCGGAGAGGGGCGGGGTCTCCGTGCGAGCTCATCAAAACGCGGCTTTAGAGCGCGCGGAGGTGCAGAGGCGGAACACCTGAGCGCGAGACGGAGCCGCGGCGGCGCGAGAGCACCGGGGGAGGTAGCGCGAGACTCCACTGATAGAGCTACTATAAACCGTCATTAACCATTATAAATAATCATAGACTTAAAAAAGCGCTGCACACACATAGACTCTTCTACACTAGTTCAGTTTCTCTCCCTCTCCTCTTTTATCTCTCTTCGTCTCTCGGCCTCTCTCTCCTTTTATCTCTCTCTGTTTCTCTCTCCCTCCCCCTCACTCTTCTTTTTCTCTCTTTGTCTGTCTGTCTCTCTCCCTCTGTCTCTCTTCTCTTTTAGGTCTTTCTCTCTCCTGTCTCTCTTCTCTTGTATCCCTCTCTCCTTCTCTCCTTCTTTGTTTCTCCCTCTCTCTCTCGCTCGCTCGCTCTCTTCACTCTGTCACTTCACTTTTTTTCGTCTTCTCTCCGTACTGTTCTTGTTGTTTTCCTTCTTGTTCTTTTTTCCTGTTGCTCTTCCTCCTCCCCCTCCTCCTCCTCCTCTGTGTGTATTTATGTGGTCAGGTTATATTTATAAAAATATTAAAGACTGAAGAAACTTGAGAACCCCCCCTCTTTCCCCCCTGCTCTCTCTCTCTTTTTTTCTCTCGCTCGCTCTCTCTAATGTTTATGAGGTTTCACATGAAGTAACAGGTGAAAGCTGGAGTTATAGGAGCTGTGTGTAAGTGTGTATTTCTCTCCGCAGGTCCCTGTGTGTGTGTGTGTGTGTGTTTGATCTGGCCGCTGTGAGCTCCAGCTGAGGCCATGGCTGCGTCTCTGGACAGCGGCTGGTCCTGGGTCATCGTGCTGGCCTCCTTCATGGCTCAGCTGCTGGCGTTCGGCTCGCCCCAGGCGGTGGGCGTCCTGTACCCGGAGTGGCTCAGCACCTTCCACGAGGGCAAGGGCATGACGGCCTGGGTGGGCTCCGTGGTGTCGGGGGTGGCGCTCATCGCAAGTGAGTTTGAGATTCACTTAATTCAGTTCCTGGTCTTTATGATGCCTGAAAAATCCCAAACAGTCGTGAGATGCAAACCAGCCTTCCAACTATATGCATTTTTATGCAAATATATATTGTAAAATATATACTGACGTACTGATATATCACAGCGTGGAAGTGGCAGTCAATGTTCAGATGAGCCATGTTCCATCATAGTAGATGAGGACTTTGGTGCACATGTTTAGTGCACCGTTTTTGAGTCTAATATATTGCTAAATAAAATACAAATCCAAAAATGCTACTAAAAACTGTGCCATAACATTTTATATTTTGTATTTTCCTGGTGTGTTCAATCCAGCAAACACACGGTATATGTGCATGAAACCAAATCAACATAATGTCATTTCTTCAGGGGTGCCAAAACTTTTGCACACGCCCCGTAGCGTATCCCATTTTTTGGTCCTCACGTCATTGAAATACTAGAAGTGTCGTGTTAACAGACACTACTAGGACGTGCAACACAAGAAACCAAACTGTAGTGGAGCTCAGATGAAAGAGACCCAGATGATGACCCCTTTAAAAAACAGTAAAAGATGTGAGCAGCCATCCTTGGAGAAAGTCAGCTGATGCTTTTTTGGATGGTGTTTCTGTTTCGCTTTTAATCTAAGCTGGTAGTTTGTTTACACTTTGACTGCTTGTCAAGCCAAACCAGGAAAAACTCACTCAGCTGGAGGAAGGAACCTCGGGAGGAACCGAGACCCAAAAGGGGAACCCGTTCTCCTCAGGTCGCCCTGGAGAGAGAGAAAAAAAATATCCCTTTATTGGGATATGTGACAAGAGAAGGCCTTCATGATCAAGATTACTGACAGATACAGCTAACAGAGTTGGTACCGCTAAGAGTCCATAGAGGTCAATTTTGTTGGAACCAGTTAAACTTAATGAGGACCTCAGTGTTTCAGTTTGTGTTTTTCATCTGCTGGTGCAGCATTTAAATGTGTTATACAAATGCAAAAGGTGGAGCCACTTCTCTCAAACAATTCACTGATGATTATGTAGTTTGTTTTTACTTTTTGACTCACAAACAGACCCGATGTTTCCAGTCTTCGTTTAGATGTGTTTGTAGTGTTTATGCGCATCATTGCTCGATCAGAACTAGTTTTCTTGGTGGAGCGTTAATGATGTCTCGTTAATCATTGTTTTGACATTATTGTTTCAAAATGAGTAGCAACACTGAAGGCCAGAAGTTTGGGTCGACCCTCCAGTTAAAAAATAAACAACGATACACAGCGTTAGAAATACTTCAAACAAATGTAACTGACTGTTTTTTGTATTTTACACTCTGGAGTAGTTATTTATTTAGCCACAGAGGCTTAAATCATTGGTTGTGTAGAGACAACACAGTGACTGACATTCACGTGAAAAAAGAAAAGTATCTCTCATCACTCAGATCATTGGACAGAATTTAATTCTTCAATGGGATAATGTTCCGAAACGTTCGTCAAAACTGTGGCAATATCATATCCATTCCAGAGAAGAGCAGAAAGTTTAGAGAGTGACGTCTTGTCCTCCCCAGTCTCCAGATCTTTCTCCCATAGAGCTGTAGGAACCAGCTGGAGACCCACAAGCTCCACAAGATCCAGAAAATCAGATGCAACTGTTGAAAAGGTGCTGGGAGGGTTTGGACACAAGTTACTCCCAAAAACTGCTTGAATTATGTGGTGAATCTGTGCTGCTGTGATAAAGGGGGGGGGGGTATTTTGAAGAAACTCATCAATAAAATTTCACATCCATTAAACTGCACTTACAGTGAATATCGTTACACTTCAAAACCAGTCAGTTACATTTATGTTAAGTATTTCTAATGTTTTCTTGTAATAAAATTTTGAAAGAGCAGCGTACAACTTTTTTTAAAGATCTGGGGGTTGGGATTTAAAACTTCTGGCTTGTAGTGTAAATAGATAGATGGATAGATAGATAGATAGATAGATAGAAAGCTATCTATCTATCTAGCTAGCTAGCTGGCTGTATGTATTCTGGCATGATCGCAGTTGTGCCCCGAGGTTGTTCTATACTGTGTGAGGTGGGAATCCCAGTGTGTGCCTGTTCACTTCGTTATTGTGTGACGGTGCAGGGAGTGTTATATAATTCCTCACATGCCCCCATTTGATTAGTGTGTGTGTGTGTGTGTGTTTGGGCCTTGGTTACAGAGTCTGTTTATTACGCTGTGCTTCAAAGCTGGTTTGAACCAGCTGGTGCCACAAAGTGCTGTTAGTCCAGTTAAGCTTGTTAATTGGGCTTATAAATGTGAAATGCAGCACAGTGTGTTCATCTGGATCTTACGCAGCACCTGATAGCAGACGAGTGTAAAGTTCAGAAAGAGAGGATGACTGGCTATTTACTTCCATGTGCAGCTTTTTATATGAGCAGTCACTGACCGGTCATTAGGAGAAACCTGAGAGTAAATTAAGCTGAACCTGATGACCTTTGCTGGTACACTAGGCTCTCAGTCATCTGTGTTTGAACTGTCTGACACACACACACACACACGCGCGCACATGGTTCAGCTGCCGTTTAGTGCTGTGTGTGCTCTTACTGAGGGATAGGAAAGAGCCATGCTGAGTCAGGACCAGAGAGGGATGTTTTCGCTGTGAGATTCAGACACTCAGAGTTCAGTGCTGTGCAAATGTCAGAAGCCGCCTTTCCCCCTTTTCCTTCATTTTAGTTTCCAGTCAAACCTCGTATTCATGTTTCCGCATCAGGAGGAAAAACAGAAAGCACATTTCACAGTAAGATCACATAAGAGCCTTGACTAACTTGAAATCAAGTGTTTCTGTATGTTTCTGTTCATGGCTTTCTTTTATTTGAGCTTCTGAAAGTTCATGACCTGAACCTGCCATGTCAGCATAAACATTTATGAGGGCTTATTCTAAAAGTACATCATAAATGAGGAAAGTACCCTCCATTACAACCGACACTCGGGAGTTAGTCTTTATAGTGCTTGTGAAGCTTGTGTGGATGTGAAGGGGCAGTAGGCAGCACAAAAGTAAAACTGGCTGAAGGAAAGATTGACAGATTTGATGCTGCATGTAGTGTTGGAGGATTCTGTGAATTTTTCTGATAAATCCATTTGTGTTTTCTGCTTTTTTTTCTAAATAACCTGCTGTTTTGAATGGAAAATGTTGCACAGAGCTGTAGTTCTGTGTGTTTTATGACAACCAAAGTAAACTCTATGCTGAGTCAGCGTGTGTGTGTGTGTGTGTGTGTGTGTGTGTGTGTGTGTGTGTGTGTGTGTGTGTGTGTGTGTGTGTGTGTGTGTGTGTAAGAGAGAGAGAGAGAGAGAAAGATGGAATATAAACAGTAAACAGTACAGAATGTTACAAGAGAAGGGCAGATACCCCAGTTATGTGCTAACTGCAGGTGTGTGTGTGTGTGTGTGTGTGTGTGTGTGTGTGTGTGTGTGTGTGTGTGTGTGTGTGTGTGAAAGAGTAGTTATTTACACAATAGTTGCCTGGAATTAGTTATTTCACACATCCAGAGACACACACACCCTTGTGATCCGATATGTCCCTTAAAGCACACACACACACACACACACACACACACACACACAAATTGAATATTGAATACTCCTACTGGACACCATATACACCAATACATCCTGCAGGACAATAGATGACACATAAAACTAGGCCTACATTTTAACCAGGCTTTGTTTTTAGATAAAACCCAAATGCAGCTCAAGTATTTTCTGTCCAAGTCTGACCAGTTCTGAGTCTGAAACTGACTCAGGTTCAGTCTGAACCACATCAAGTTCTGAGTCTGAAACTGACTCAAGTTCAGTCTGAACCACGTGGCCAGGTTTGAGTCTGAAACTGACCTGAGTTCAACGTAAACCACATCAAGTTCTGAAACTGATGCCTGAAACTGACGCCTGCCTGACTTGGACCACACTAATCTGTCTTCTCCTGAACTAGCCTCAACACACACACACACACACACACACACACACCTCGACCCAGACAGTATGGCCTGTCTGTACACTGTGTGTCTGTTGTGCCTGTATCATTGTGCTCGCTGAGAAGTGGCACTAGCCGGTCCTGTTGATCTAAATATGAGTCTATGGGTTCAGCATGTTCAGTAGACTGTACTGACACACATACAGGACCCGCCAAAAGTCTGACACACCCAACTAAACTGATGTTTTATCATTTAAAGGACCAATATGGCAAAACAATAAATTTGAACAGTACAGTTTTCTTCTGCCCATAGATGTAGTCCATCAGGCGAGACCTGTGGTGTCCAGTTTTTGCTTCCTTAGTTTATGTAACTACAGACACTGGACGTCAATAGTCACTCCAATCTTTTCTGTAAATACTTGAACAGAAGCAGTCTGTTGAATATACAAAGCAGTCTATTGAAGTCATTTATGATCACGTGATCCATCATCAGGGTTTTGATGGGCTCTTTCGTGAAACGAAATCTAAAACAGAAGATAGTTTGATTTGTCTAACGCTTTTTTAAAAGATGGAAAGTAACTAGTACTGTATTACACATCAAGCAGTACTGAAGCATGCTGTAATCTCTCTCTCTCTCTCTCTCTCTCTCTCTCTCAGGTCCTCTCTGCAGTGCCTGTGTGGATAATTTTGGCGCCCGTCCAGTGACCATATTCAGTGGGGTGATGGTGGCTGGTGGTCTGATCCTCAGCGCTTTTGCCCCAAACGTCTCTTTCCTCATTTTCTCCTACGGCATCGTCGTTGGTAACATTTTCCTCATTCTCATTCTCTCCACACCTCAGTCTGCTTCTCTTCTCCTCCTATCTCTTCCCTTCTTCTCTACTCTTTTCCTTTCTTCTCTTCTCTTTACCCTTTCTTGCCCTATTTCTCTTCTTGACTTCTGCTGTGTTCTCTTGTGTTCTCATCTTCATCCTCTTCTCTTCTCCTCCCTTCTCGTCTTCTCCACTGTTCTCCTTTCTTCTCTTCGCTCTTCTCCTCCTCTCTCTCTTCTGTTCTCTGCTCTTCCTCTCTTCTCTAATCCTCCTCTTTTCATTTGTTCTCTTCTCGTCTTCTTCTCTCATCTCCTCCTCACCTCTCTTCTCTTCTCTTCTGTTCTGTTTTCTTCTGTTCTCTTCCCTTTCCTTCTCTTCTCCTACTTTCTCTTTTCCTCCTCTCTTGTCTTGTCTCGTCTTGTCATCTCTCCTCTTCTCCCTTCTTCTCATCTCACCTCTCCTCTGTTCTTTCTTCCCTTAGGCTAGATCAAGGTGTCCAGTTCGTGAAAGCCATTAACCCTCCTCTTTCTAAACACCTTTCCAGTGTGTAATTTAATACCTGTAGAAAAATCCAGGCCGTGGAATCCGTTGAATATGAGTTGATCAATACTGCAGTTTCAGTATGTTTGTTCTTGACCTTTCCTTTGGAGAATCAATTCTTCCATCAATACTAAGTGTTTTAGCTGTAATTCTATGCTGAAAAATTGCTGATGGTAGACACATGTATATACTGTATCAGTGAACCATGACTGTTACAGTGACGCGTTCAGTTTAAAAAAAAACAACTGCAGTGAGCCTGTGGAGTTTTAAAAATATTAGTTAACGCAAAGCTGTTGGAAACGAACATTTTTTGGCTGTTTTGGCTGATTACACCCATTAATCAGCATTTTATGTTAAGCTAATGACATACACGGGTTTCTAGAGCATCCAGAAGGCCCAGAGTGAAGTTTTTCCTCATGAAATCGGCCCCACCTATTGTAAATCAGAACATGATGGTTGATTCTTCTTCCAGTAGTTAATCTAAGATGTATGATCTACTTTTGGGGGAAAGTCCTGGAATGGAATTATTTTAACCACTCCAATCAAATCATAAACACTAGGTGTATTTTAGTTCCCAGAAATCATTAAGCCTTTCCTGCGGAGGGCAAAAATCAAGATCATAAATGTCCAGTTTCATTCTGGCTATCTGAATTCCTGCTCTAACACACCCACTAAACCTGTAACCCACTGGTCTGTGTGACCAGGGAAATCAGCAAATGGTGCTGGGCTCCAGCTTCCCAGGACCAGAGCTGGATGTTCCTGGTTTAGAGTGACCATCAAAGAGGGGATTCTCAGATTTTAGCCCGGATTCTCCTGCCTGGCTCTGCTCTACAGGCATTGTGTTACACACTTCAAAGGACTTAAGTGTACTGTGAAACAAGAGGGTTATTGACTGGGGCTATTTCAAGAAGAGCAAATGTGTGTGTGTGCTTCAATGTGTGTGTGTGTGTGTGTGTGAGTGTGAGTGTGTGTGTGAGTGTGTGTGTGAGTGTGTGAGTGTGTGTGTGTGTGTGTGTGTGAGTGTGTGTGTGTGTGTGTGTGATGGTCTGTTGTTAGTGATTGACATTCACTTTGTGCTGGTCATGAAAAATGCATCACTAAATTTTTCAACATCACACAGTTCCTTCTGGTTCATGGATAATTGGACAAAATTTCATTCTTCATTCGTCCTCCCCAGTCTCCAGATCTTTCTCCCATTGAGCTGCAGGACCAGCTGGAGACCCACAGGTTCCACACGATCCAGAACATCTCACACGACTGGTTCTGCTGGAGAAGGTGCTGGGAGGGTTTGGACTCCAGTTCTTTCTGGAAGGTGCTGAGAGGACGTGGTGAATCTGTGCTGCTGTGATGAAGTGGGGGGGGGGATTTTAATGAAACTCTTTCAGAAACTTTCACATCATTAAACTGAACTTACAATGAAAACTGTTACACTTCAGAACCAGTCGGTTACATTTGTTTTAAGTATTTTATTCTTTAAAGTGTATATATATTAATGCTGGGCAACAATTTTTAATCGTGATTAATCACATTGTTATACGCTAAATTAATTCATTTAAAAGAAGTGTATTCTGCACTTTTATTTTTAAAGTGCTGCTGTATGAACAAAAGTGCAATAACATTTGGTTTAAACACTTTAAACTAATAAGGAGCTTTTTAACAGCTGTGTTCTCTTTAACACAGTCACACAGTCACAGTTCAAACATTTCTGTGAATCTCAACTTAAACATGAATGTAATCAAATCAAATTTAAAACCAAAACTGTTTGCCCCTGCAGGGCGTTCACGTTTTATCTAGTTTATTGTAGAAAAACAAGTTCCCCTCAGAGTCCAGGGGGACTCCAGATGAAAGTCTCTGGATCTGAATGCAGTGCCATTAAAGTCCCTGTTGGTGTAGTGGTGAGGCGTCCCATTACTTTTGTCCATATAACATAGAAAAACCAGCCAAGACGCAGAGCTGCACGCACTCACGTGCCCAAAATGTAACAAATTTTCAAAATATCACTAACCAGCTCGTTAACACACCTGATCACTAACCAGCTCGTTAACACACCTGATCACTAATCAGCTCATTAACACACCTGATCACTAA
>JBBPCX010070821.1:0-10405 GCA_037974365.1 Hydrocynus forskahlii
AATTTAATAATAATAATTTCTTTCGGTTTTCGGCCAAGTGTTTCCTCATTTTCGGTTTTTGGTTTCGGTCCAAAAAATCATTTCAGTGCATCCCTTATATATATTATATACATATATATATATACACATACATATATATATATATATATATAAAATGATGACATATCGACAGTGAAAATTGATATGTTGAAAATAACCTTCTCAAAGTATTTGGGCCACTCGGAGCTCGGGATGTTCCTCAGGTTCCCCCGATCTTCAATCTTATAATGTCGGATTTTCTGATCCTCAAGCCAAACGATGAAATTTCTGAACTCAGTTTCATCTGGACACACACACACACACACACACACACATGCGTGTAAAGAGATAAAGGAACAGTTAAAGGAACAGGGCAGTCTGCATTAACACATTAATTTTAATTATTGTTTTATTTTACTAATGCACTCAAGCCATATGAAAAACATTACAACAGTAAAAAAATTCTACATTATTTCTATATAACAACAGATTAGCATAATTTACTAACATTACTTTTACTGATTAAAGATTATTGCAGGTATTATTGTGACACTACAGAAGACTACAGTGCTGCAGGCATGCACACATTTACACATACATACACACCTATACACATATATATATATATATATACACAAGAGCCCTGAATCTCTGAGTGTGAAACCATTCCATGCCAGTGTCTGTAAAATTCCTACACAAGCACCTCATTCTGCTTTATGAGGGACTGATTAGTGATCACCTGAATCACATCTTATTTAATGAACAAGAGATTTGTTTTCTTTGAATGATTCAAGGAAATTAGGAGAAATATTGTCAGCAGTTCCTATAGAAGATAAAACCTGAGAAACTGAACATTTTTGCAGTGGTCTCTTGGTTTTTTTCTCCAGAGCTGTATATGTATACCTGTGGCAGTGAGACTGTAAAACTCCTCCACGATCTGTAGGGGAACTTTCTCAGTTTTTGAGGCAATTTTCTGTTCCAATTTGGATTTGTGCAATAACTAAGCTGTTTAATCTGTGAATTGACTCAATGTTACTGAATATTAATCTCATCCCCTCATCATCTGCTGCTATTTTATTGTATTTATTTTTATTGCATGATCACTAAGTCACGTTCATACACCATTCTGCACCCCTGATCCGCTGGTACACTGTACTCAATCTTACACAGTGTCAGTGTTACAGTACTGTTCATGTCATTGTGTTGCACTATTGTTTATTTACTTTTTTTATTGTCTGCTTTGCTTTTATTCTTTTTTGTCGCACTCCACACGCCGAAGACACAATCATTTCCCTCTGGAGAAATACAGCTCTTTCTTATCTTGTCAGTGTTTACACTGTTTTTACACTAATGTTCTTGTTGTTGTACTGTTGTTGTACTGTTTACTGTATTTTGATTTTTCTCTATTGTCGTATATTTTATTCTCTCTTAATCCCTCGGGGTAAAAAACAGTTTTCGTATCTTATCGTATAAACTATGTATGTTCATGTATATAATGAAGGTTTCCTGTACAGCGTACAGCGTGGGATCTTAGTGTTTCTACAGGGCCTGCAGTCACACTGCTACATAAGGTATATGTGGCAAAATATATATATATTAAAACACTAAAAATCACATAACGATCATATTTACACTCTGCTGTGTCTGATTTGTTTGTTTTGTTGGCTTTCTCTCTGTTCTGCCACGTTTTCTGTGTATTTTTATCTGATTTCTGACCTTTCCAGTCGAATCCGGCGGGGTTGTGATAGTCCAGAGCGGTCAGTTTCCTTCTGAACATGCTGCTGCTCACAAAAACCCAGAGAAACTAAAAAAAATGAATAAATTAATCAATATTTCTGACTCTCTCCTGCAGACTCCGGAGCTCTTGCCTCAGATACGGAATGGACACCACTCTTCAAAATAAGAGTCCGGGTCACTTTATACTGTAAATCAGTGGATACGGTTCCCACTCTTACTGTCATGGACATAATATAACTGTAACAAATAAACAAATTAACAATTAACTCTATAAATCACTATATAAATAAATACATATATTTTGTGTGCATAACTGCAAAATCACGATATATATCAGTCAGAGAGCATTCCATCGAGGGAAATGACGTCTTTGATTTTTCTCCGCGCAGTACATTTATTATTATCATGATTATTATTATTATGACTATTATTACGTTTACAGCATTTAGCAGACGCTCTTATCCTATTATTGTTGTTGTTTTGTTATTATTATTATTATTGCTTTCGTTGTTTTGTTGATTGTTGTTGGTTTGTTATTATTATTGTTGTTGTTTTTTATCATCATTATAATAATAATAATTATTATTATTATTTTTTTGTTTGTTTGTTATTGTTATTATAGATTTTATCCGTTTTTTTAGTAGTTTAAAATATATAACCGTTTACGTCAGTTTGTCAAATTATCACTAGCTGGAACAAACTGTCTGACAGTTTCAGATCTGCACCAACTGGAACTTGAAAAAGCCGCTCTGTTCTCCTACGGCTTCTTTTAATATCCACACTTCTATCACACCTGAAGTCCTCTTTTATTGATTTTAAAGTTATTCTTTAATTTATTTTAGTTCTGCTGTTATTTTCTTTACTTTCTTTTTAATTCCGTTCCAGTAAAGCACACTGAAACCTTTGTATTTGATAGTGTGATACATAAACGAGATTTTATTTTTTATTATTCTCACAGGACGCCTGTTTAAGCAGCAGCAGAAGCCATGGCAACCACTTCAGTCATGCAAAGGTTTCAGATACAATTTTTTATTCGGAGTAAATATGATTCACTGTATTGTAGCTAGAAAGGCAGCGCAGCTTCTTTCACCCTGTTTAGAAATTATTTTGTACGGTGTCCCTGAAAGTCAAAACACAATGACATTAAAAAAAAAACGGGTAGGACCACACTTCTTGTTTGTGATTGGACACTACCCATGTCACTCACGACACTACCATGTCACTCGCCACGGTTCTGTCGTGAGTGACATGGGTAATGTCCAATCACAAACAAGAACGGGTCGTTCGGTCCTGAGTGACAGGGGTACTGTCCAATCACAAACAAGATGTGTGGTCCCACCCTTTCTGTTTTCTGAAACGTTCTGAACGACGTTTCAGAAAACGGAAAGGGTAGGACCACACTTCTTGTTTGTGACTGGACACGGCCCATTTCACTCACGACAATTATTCCTTAGTCAACTCCTGTCTGTTGTTTGACGTTAGCGGAGATAATCAGAGTTAGTCCTTGCACTTAAAAAAAAAAGTTATTCCTTAGTGATTTCTAGTTTGTCATTTGACGTAAGCGGAGATAATCAGAGTTCATTAGAAGTTAGTTCGCTAATTAGAAGCTAGTTATGTATTGTCCGTTTTGTGGGAATTAGTTTCAGTCGCTGCAAAGATTCTGTGACGAGTGTGGGAAAGCACTGACAGTCCTAAAAGAAGTGGGACATGAAGAGGACACCAGTGGCCCAACTTCAGGTATACGACCAATCGTGGTGTGTACTAGAGCCCTGCGCGGGATTATTTTTAAAATCCTGCTTCCGCTGAATTTCTGACAGCTCCCGCCCGTTCTCTCTGCCGCTCCCGGAAAATACATTTATGAAGTAAAACAATGTATGAAAATATATTTGTAAAATAAATTTAAAAAAATGTTCTGTTATTGTAAGTTAGTGGCGTACACTGGCTCTTTCACAGAAGATGTGAAACACGAAGAGAGCCGCAAAAAGCTTAAAGTCTTCATTCGTGGAGCGGATAGTACTGGATATGAAAGTTTTGTGGTAATCCTCCCTCCATATTGCCGCTGGAATAGCACATCTATATTTTTCAATTATTCGTTTATCTAGACACGGATGCCTGCACCTCCGGAGCTTTTCTCTCAACATGCCTTGATACAGTTGTTGGATGAGGCAGAATGTCTCACGTTAAACTTGCCGTATTTTTTATTATTTTTTCGATAAGTTTTATCTCAGTGTTTTATTTTTTTGATAAGTTTTATTTCAGTCAAGTTTTATTGCAGAGTTAAGTTATTTAAGTTTGTTAATTTCAGTTAAGTTTGAATAAGTGTATATCCATATATTTTGATTGTTATATTATTATTATTATTATTAACATCTTAATTTTGTTCATTTACTTTGATTTTGTTCAGCACTTTGTAACTTTGTTTTTGAAAAGTGCTAAATAAATATCTTTACAGCACAGTTCGACCACATTTTTTAGTAGTCTCTTGCTTGACATGTGAGGGAGAGAACTGTTTTTTCTGCGAATTTCAGCTTCTTAATTTTATCGACAACTTCAACTGCATCCGCCATTTTGCTAACAATTTTAAATTTTTATCCCGCCCGCTCCCGCCAACTTTAAACCCAATCCCACGCCCAATGCAGGGCTCTGGTGTGTACGATCAACGTTAAACTGTATCAGTTTTTACTTCGATTGGTGTTTCCGTCTTGTTGGCTTCAAATAATCCTCATACAACTTGTATCACAAAAACACAACTCGGGGCTAGTTAGCTTACAGCTAACGTTATTCTTCTCCGTGTAGCCGTGGCAGCTGCCCCAAAAATGCCGTCCCTCAAAACTTTAACTGAGGACAACAGGATGAAGTCAGAGGAGAGGCTAAATTTCTCTTGCCACGAGAAAAGTGTTAAGAAGAAGGAGCAGAAAAAAGTCAAGGTAAGCAGAATAACGCTACGCTTAACCCTTTGACCGTCACCCCAAGAAAAAAAAAAAAGCATTGATTTTTATTTTTTATTTTCCTAGTATTCTAGGCCATTAACAACAAAAATCAGCCACTTTCTGAAACCATGACCATGCACATCTTCGGCATTTAACAGACGCTTTTATCCAAAGCGACTTCCATTCCCTAACTACAGGGGCCTAGAGCAACTTGGGGGAACCCAGTGGTGGTATACTGAAGGTAGGATTCGAACCGATGACCTCTTGGTCCAGAGGCAAGTATCCTACCCACCACTGTCGTTATTTTACATTCATGCAAAGGCCCTTGAGAGGCTGCTGTGCTGACCTGTTGTCATTCTGATAGAAACATCCCTCTGTTCACAGCAGTGATAAAGCACGACTGTGTTTTCCATATGAACCGTATGTACGACGAAATGTTTTAGGTGAGACGCTGGTTTCTCTCATGAAGCCTTAACACCTCCCATAGTATAACCACCTCAGAATGGCGGTTAATAAATGAAATTAAAGGTTGAATACTATAATAATTAATTTACACAGAGCAGCAATGTTTGTCAAAATGTAAGTATGTAAATGATTATAACTATCATGATGTCTGTACGATTGAAATTTTAACTACAGAAATTGACGGTGTATTTATGGTCTGATGGTGTATCGTCTTATAATGCGTTCCAGTCACACATCATGTTGAAGTTATTAGCAGGAATATTAGCATTTTATCAAACATTACTGCCATTTTATTCTGACTTGTCTGTTTGCTGCTCAGCGAAAAAGACTTGTTCGCATGTACAGTTTTTGCGATGAAGCTAGTTATATATTGCATGCTGGTGATATAATTACCATATAATAATCATATTATAAGCGTTTTTGAAGGAACAGTGGTCGCTGACTGACCCTGATCATTATATCTACGCCACAGTGGGCGCCTGTCTGACTTCACACTGAAAATATTGAAACAGTTACTTGATTGCTGCCTGCGGTTTAATAAAAACCGCAAGCAAGTCTGTTGCATGGGGTTTTTGACTTATGAGAATATTTTACTCATAATTCAAAAAGTTGATCTGACTGAAAATAACTGAAAGCAGATCTGAAATTGGCATGAAAAACTGGTTTGGAAAAGTGTGTTGTGGTTTCTAATGATTTAAAAAAAAATATATATATTTTTTTTTGTTGACCTGTGTTATTAGTCCTGAACCCTGTTTTATATGTGAATTATTTACTGATTGAGACTTTTTTTCTTCACAGACCAATATTGGAGTCATGTGCCTTCAAAATGACACCCTGAAAATCGTCAGAGGGAAAACTCTCCCGCTGATTGTTGAGCGAGACATCGAAGCTGCTGGGTTGCACAGGTTGGCAGTCAAGAAGATGGCCGACTTCAATATTGATTTGGGGGCCCATGGTCCCACTGCTCTCATGTATCCAGACACAACCGAAGTCATTAACATTCCCGGGACTTCAAAGCCATTCACCCTGGAAGCATATAAAAAGGAAATAGGAAAACCGTACAGTCGGATTACTTTCTATGTATGTCCTAGGACAGATTATACCAAATGTAAGTGTGCCTTGGGCAAAGCAGTTTTGATTTGTTTGATTTTAGGCTGGTCACCCATCAAAATGTCACTCACCAGATGTTTCCTCATAGATCAGCAGCAAGATACGTCGGACACAGATAGTGAAGTCGATGTGAAAACCAGAAGTGTAGCAGAATGTGAGGGTGCGGACAGCCTGGTAAGTGTGTGTTTGTTTGTGTTGCTGGTGGTTGCGCTCTGTTCACAGGCATATCTGTGACACGCAACTAAACAGATAATGCAGTTAGGAAAATACAAAGAGTTTGTGGTCTTGTTTGAATGCTTAAAAGCAAATCAGATGCAGATTTTGCAGGTCAGTAATTGGATCGTGAGGCTACTGTGCCCCAAAATGAACAATTTATTATTTTGTAATTTTCCAATCACAAACAAGAAGTGTGGTCCTACCCTGTCCGTTTTCTGAAATGCTGTTGTGTTTTTTGAAATGCTGTTGTGTTTTGACTTTCAGGGCCACCGTAATTTTGCCGAAACATGTTTAAAAAAAGTGAATTTAATGGAAAAATGATCGGGCGGTGATCAGTATACTGGTGGTGCTGAATGCTGAGTGGCTGGAACTCCTTTATCTAGGAAACTTGTGTCTTTACACACTTTGCAGCCTGTCAGTAAAACATTTGGTCACATTTCCTTCATTTAATCTCCTCAGTGTGACGAAGATCAGACAGAAAATAGGGTTTTTGCACCATCAAAGCAAAATATGAAAACGAATGAGGTGTGTGTGTCTCAGTGTGTGTGTGTGTTTGTCTCTCTCTCTCTCTCTCACTGAGTGTTTGTGTCTCTCTGAGTGTGTGTTGTTCCCCTTCTCCCTGTCTGTAGGGGGCTCTGTATGTGTGTGTCTGTCTCTCTCTGAATGTGTGTGTGTGTGTGTGTGTGTGTGTGTCTCTCTTTCTCCCTGAGTGTGTGTGTGTGTCTCTCTCTCTCTCTGTGTGTGTGTGTTCTCCTCCCTGTCTGTAGAGGCTGTGTGTGTGTCTCTCTCTGAGTGTGTGTGTGTGTCCTCCTCCTCCCTGTCTGTATAGGCTCTGTGTGTGTGTCTCTCTCTGAGAGTGTGTGTGTGTTCTCCTCTCTCTCTGAGTGTGTGTGTGTGTGTGTGTGTTCTCCTCTTCGTTGAACACGTTCCTATTTTTCGTGAACGCTGAACTGAACGAATCAGTTTAAAATGATGAACGGGGACGTGAGTGACATTTGCTGATTACGGGCTAGCATGGTTGTGGCTTCCAGTTCAGACGCTTCTGCAGAAGCAGTTTGTTAAAATATTTGAGTCATTTTTGGAAGAAATCGGTGTAGATTTAGAGGAAAAAACACACGTTTTGTTTACTTTTAGTTCTGTTCTTTTCTGAGCACTTTAAAAGATTTTGTCTGAATGTTGCATTTTAGACAGACACGGTTTGTTTACATTTTGTGTTAATATTGTCTGAATAAAATTTCCGTATACTGTATACCTGCACCTCATTTTTTCACTTTCAGCATAACATGATGCGTTGATTAAGTGGGAAGATCTATTCTCAACCTCAGAATTGGTTTTTAATGTAACTTATGTCTGTGATCGTTCAGTGGTATGACAATGACAGATAGAAGGAGAAGATTGAATGAGGTTCGGACAGAAGGACGTTGAATTGAAAATGTAAAAAAACCCAAAAAACTAATGAATGAACGTGAACTAGTTCATCTTTTGAGCTGTGAACTTGGTTAAAAAAAAACTATGAACGTGAACTAGTGCATTTTTATATGAATGAACTGAACTTTGAAGTAGTTCTTTTTCAGTGTTAACTGGCACAACACTGTCTCTCGCTCTCTGTGTGTGTGTGTGTGTGTGTGTGTGTGGGTCTCTTTCTGTATCTCTGAGTGTAGTCCCCCCACCTCTCTGAGTGTGTGTGTGTTCTCCTCCCCCTCCTCACTGTCTGTAGGAGTGTGTGTGTGTGTTCTCCTCCCCCTCCTCACTGTCTGTAGGAGTGTGTGTGCGTGTGTATGTGTGTGTGTGTTATCCTCCTCCCTGTCTGTAGGGGTCTCTGTGTCTGTGCTCCGTGGTGGTGCTGAATGGAGATCAGATGCTACATCCTGAGTTTAGCCGCGGTTTTTTAAGCTCTAAAGATCACAGAACGTCCCGAAACCGCATCAAAAACTTCATTTGTGCTCAGAAATATTATCTACAATAGTCAGAGGGTTTTTCTGACTCTTCCGATAGAGAAAACTCATCGGTTTGGGCGTTCGTGCTGCTCTGTTAGCTGGGTTAGCCTCTGTGCTAACGGCTCGTGCTCATTAATAACGCCTCTCTAATTAATCCTTAATTAAAATATTCATTTTTTAGAAGGTGAGCAGGGTTTTGGTCATGGTCTCTCGGTTTAAATAGGTCTGAGGCTCTTTATCGTGACGGAACGAGGCGCTCAGGTAAGCCCAGAGGCTAGTTCTTTTGTTATTGGTTGTTATTGTTGTTATTACTATTATTAATAATAATCTCGGTATTACTGCTGAATTAGTAAGTCCCAGGTGAGTCAGGGCGGGTAAGGAAAGAGCAGGAGAAAGTCAGGAGAGCAAGAAAACCATCAGAAGTTCGTTAAAGCTGAACAAAGATCAGAAGAGCCTGCAGGCAAAAATACTTTTAACAATTTTATGGACAGAATATCAGTGTAGCTATTTTACTGCTACATATTGCGATTCATTTCAAAATATTAAAGAGCCCCGTCATCAATGTTCTAGAGGTAGAACCTTAGTCTGTAAATATTGTTTCAGGTGGTACATTTACTCCCACCATCCACGCCCGTTCAATACTTATTACTTTCTACTTTTTAACTGCAGCTCCCTCTTTTAACTGGTACCTATCGCACAATGCACAATTGCCACTTGTCAGTTTATTACTTATCACACCATCTCGCTTTATTATTACTTACCATGTCACTATCATTTTATCCTTTTGTTTTCCTTTCTATCCCTGAAGTACATATATACATATATAATTTTTTTTGTGGTTGTTGATGTGTTTGCTCTTTATAAGATGTCCTATGGTGCTGTAAAAACTAACTGGAACCATCTATCTATCTATCTATCCGTCTGTCCATCTATCCAGCTGTCTATTCATCTATCTACCTATACATACAGTCCAAATAACTTTGAAAAATGGCCTGTTTTCAAATAATAGTTTTGGTGATGTCACAAAACCAACATATTTAAATGTATCTCCTTATTCTCGCTACAGTAGTTTAGCTCCACCCATGCATGCACCGATTCTCCAACACCATTAAAAATGAATCTTTTGCTGGATTACATGAAGACCTCGATTCATCAGAACGCCCAGTAACTCACCTGGAGCTGTGATTGGTCACCCTGTCAGAGACACTGTGATTGGTTCACTTGGAGAGGCTTATTTGCATATTGTTGAGGCTCATTTGCACATTGCAGTCTTTTGTGATGTGAGTATTGCAGAGACTGATATTTTGATGGTTAACAGACAATACATTGCGCAGATCTGCTACAGGCAGTTACAGTTAAACTTTTATCACATTTTAGAGAATATTTAGACCTTTAATCATATTTCAGAGAATACTCAGCCTCTTGCATCCGTATGAAGAAGTGGAAAACAGTGTTTGTGGACAAAAACAATAGCTATAGGCTAGAGCTGCATGATACGGATAGAATAAAAATATTGCAATTGTAATATGGCATAATATATTGTCTGTTAATCGTTATCTCAATATTGGTCTCGCAAACAAACCTCTAACCCAAAGGTGCAGGTTTGATTTTGGCATTGATGGGGATAAAAAAGCGGAAACTTTACTCCAGCCATAGTGCAACATCACTAACATCTTTCATGCATTAATATCAAAGTGCAAGAACACAGTACATGCAGGGGGAACCTACAGGCTGGTATACAAGAAATTCTTTATTTAATTTTTCATCTGACTGCAACCTTAAAGTTCATTTTAAGAATACTGCTAACTACATTCACCTCATAAATGCAAGGACGGGGTATCTCGGTTCTTTTTAGGCGTTTTTCCACAGCTCTACAGGAACCGTTCTGTTTCTAAACTGTACTGTGCTGGTACTGAAGTTGTATCAGGTTCTGATGTTCCAGTGTATCTCAGTCCGGTAACAGAGTTTCTGACTCAATTCTCTCCACAGTTT
>JBBPCX010070822.1:0-10405 GCA_037974365.1 Hydrocynus forskahlii
TGTATGACAAGAAAATCGCATCAAACAATCTACAATAAATACCTGATTCTGAACGAGCTAGTCATGAAGTTGAACTCGACCTAAAAGCAATATAAATACGACATATTTGAGCATTTATTTTCTGACATATTAGAGGAAGCGGAGTTTCCCTTGTAGTCTTAGAACAGCCGCTACTGATCTGAATAGCTGAGGGGCGTCGCTGTGGCGTGCAGCGAGACAGAAAATCTTTTTTCTATTTATTCTATTTACAAAGTGCCATCAATGGATTTTATTTTAAAACATGCATATTTGAAAAGTAGAGAGTTCAAGGTTTGTAGTGGTGTTACTTATATGTTTTTAGGATAAAAATTCCCGGAGCTGTAGATGATTGTTTTGGAAAAGTCGAAAAATCCCATATATGGGATTGCCGACCTCAGAGGGACATAAGAAACATGTAAAAGACTTTCAGTGTTCTTTCTGAAGCTTGTAACAGACATATAGGGGAGACCAGGGCTGGTTGTCACACTTTTTACTTAAATTTAATTTCTGCCAAAACAGTGTATAGTAAAAATTCCCTTTTCTGTACACAATTAATGCTTAATGTGTCAGGTACAAATGGATAGTCCTTGCTCTGGTAGAATCCATTCTCTTCAAAAGATATGGGCTGTCAAAGGTATCTTGTATAGATGTGACAACCAAAAAAAAATTATACAACATTTTTATTTTCAATGAAATATCAAACGTCAAATAAAAACATCAAATAAGTTTCATTGGTTCCTTTTTGGACTCTTTAGATTCAAACATGTAAATGTAAAATGCATAAATGTAAAACACCACAGAGTATGAATGTAAAACACCACTGGCTATGAAAACTACTACTACTATGAAATCTGAAGAAACTAGATTTCTCCTCAAGCTGAAGTTCAAACAAGCGGTATAACTCACGCAAAAATACAGAGCACAGGGGAAGCTACACTATACAATTCATAACATGGACCTAAAGAAAGGATGATTCTTAATCAACATTCACCAATCACTATCCAGCTCAGAATCACAGTTCTGACAAACATAACCTGGCAGACCAGGTGTGCAGTCTTTTTGGGCCCACCCCTTGCCCATGATGCACTGTAGCATGCGTGACAACCAACCCCGAAAAAAATGTGACAACCTGCCCCAACTGACATTTTTAGCTCTTTTGGAGGCTAGTCCCCGCATGTGTTAGCCTAAGAAAAAAACCTAACTAAATTGTAGATCTCTCTTTATACTTCAAAATGGTAATAATTATTTTACTGTCAACCCACAGTGTAATGAGTTAGAAGAAAAACTTTTGCATATGAAAAACAAATAAAGTTGTCTCCCCTCAAGGTTATGCTACTTTCACCTCCACTGTCAACATAGATGACCTCTGACACTAATTACGAACATTTCTGTGTCAACGGTTTTTAATGGCTGAGATATGATGACTGTGACAACCATCCCCGCTCTCCCATACATATGTGCAAAAGGCACCTACAAAAATAATATTTAAAAACTTTTTAGATGAGCAGTGAGTGTTGTCTTCCCATTATTATTTCTAAATATACTAAACAAAACTAAATAGAAAACTTGCAAATCACATTCTACAGTAAATAGTGATGTTCTGTTCAGTATATCAGTGTGTTTCTCATGGAAGTCCAGTATTACTGTAGGTTCATCAGAAACCTGGTTTGATTCAATCAGTCCTTCATTAAATTAAATCAGGAGCTGCTGATGGAATTTCACAATCCAAACAACGGCTGGAGGAACCGAGGAGGAATCTGGAACCGAACCTGTGTTCTCCTCACCAGCTCACACAATATCAACGACTTTTATACAAACAAAACAAATCCTGATACTTTTACTGCTTTCTAGTTTATTTGTATTTATTCTAATGTTCACTTTGCTGGCAGAAAGACACTTTATCACATGCTGAGAAAAATGGCATTAAACAATTTGGATATGAGCCTAAGACTTTTGCATAGAACTGTGTATGTAGCATTTCTACAGTGACCTCTTCAGTAAAGAGGCCTGGAATAGAACTGCTGCTATTTACTACTAGTTAGACTACTGATCATATTCACAGTCAGTGATGTAAATAGAACCTACAGAAGACTTCGAGTGATGTTTTCCACCCAAAAATTGGTCCCATCCACTGTAGATGAGACTGATTCTTTGGTCAATTCCTTGGTTACTCGGTCGTTAATTAGATAAGTTAGAGCTATCATCTGAAAGCCTAGCCAATGGGAGAGCTTGAGCCATCTAGATTCATAGCTACAGCTTTTATCTAGCTACCATGATATAATGGAAATAGTTGGGTGTATTAAGAATTTGAATGAAACAAGAGCAGAACTGCAGTACCTGCAGAGTCAAACATGATGAATAAACATGAAGTAAAAATTCGTTTTTTAGTTCCCAGAAATCATTTGGCCTTCTGTAAAGGTGTGGAAGGCCCTGAGGGCTCCCCTCTGGAAATTAATTATGGTTAAAGTTAAAGAGTATAGCGATGCAGCTGAAAGGAGCTGTATGTAAATCTCTGGGTTTCTGGGGGATAAACACGGACGCCTTTGCACTTTAGTCTCTAAAGCGACATGCTGATGTTTTCCCTGATTGAAAATCTGAAACTGTTATGTCTACCGACTCCAGAAATAACTCTTACAAAAGCTGTGTGTGTGACAGTGGTGATAATCATACACTCTGCATAACTGCAGATCTGTATAGGATGAACAAGAACAGCAAGCGGGAATAGTAATATCTCAGCCCGTTATCTTTTAAATTTCCTGTTGTTGTTTCTTTCCTGGCTGGCAGAAACTGTATAGTCTGAGCTATAAAGGCGATAATATCAACAAAGGTGAATAAGAATGGAGAAATAAGAAATATATTAAACCCACACATCTCCTGTGTGTGCCTCAGACAAAAGACAATAATGCAGCATATTTCAGAAGAGAAGGGAAATCCCTGCATATACATACACACACACACCGACACACACATGCAGGCTGAGCGCTTACATTCATATATACAGCCTCAGGGTGTGTACTCACACTAACCCCACCTGCAAAAAATAACAATATACTGTTGCCTCATAACCTCAATACTGACAAGCTCTAAGACCGGTTGCAATCCTACAGCGTCGCAGCCAAGATTACGGCAAGAACCCCCTCTGGGTCAGACAGCTGCAGCATCAGCACTATCTACACTAGTAATCCAGTGGCCGTGTGTGTGTGTGTGTGTGTGTGTGTGTGTGTGTGTGTGTTCGCGTGTGTGTGGGTGTGATCGCAACCCAAAAAAAGTCCTAAGTTTGAGGATAATTGAGGAAATGAACTGAAAGACTAATGGTTACTAAGGGTAAGGTTACAGGTTCTCTCTCTCTCTGTCTCTTTTTTTTTTAAATCTCTTTCCATATATGTATATATATGAAAAACAGAATTTTAGATTATGTAGACAATACTTGCAATACATATAACAAAAGTAATAATATAATAATAATAATAATAATAATATAAAAAATAATAATATAATGCAAATTTAAGAGCACAGTTATTTGCTACGTTTAACAGTAAAATATAAAATGTGCAATAATTTCCCCAATATGCTAAATTCAGCAAACAAACAGCAATTGTGCATTAAAATATGCAAGAGTCTGCTCCCCGCAGAGGATATTTTCCCTTAGAAAATGTATACATGCAATTGGCATACAATTATATATAATATAGAGGCCTTAACAATGTATACAACAAGTGCCAGTATACAAGTGTCTGTGTGTGTGTGAGAGAGAGAGAGAGAGAGAGAGAGAGAGCATGCACTGAGCGGGAGAGAAGCTCATATCATCCTGTCCTCTGGGACTACGGCAGGTCAGGTAAGATAAGATGCACACACACACACACACACACACACACACAAACACACACACACACACACACCTACCTGGTGGAGGAGGTGAATTACATTTATTTATGCAGGATAAATATTTTCACCAGTAATGCAGGTTTATAGCAGGAGCGGGGTGGAGGGGGCAGGGTGCGAAACAAGTGGAAAATGTGTTACCGGCAATAAACAGCAGGGAGAGGAACGGTGGAAATATTCACAAGAGAAAAGCAGGGCTAGAAACGTTGGAAATATTCAGGTCCTGCTCTCCTGTAACCCGAGGCTAGAGATTCAGTTAAATCAGGGAAATGTTTTTCCCTCTGAGTACACTGCTCTTTCACTGATTAGGAATGGAATATGTTAATAAGAGTACACACTTGTAAGTACAGGTGCCAAAAAGAGTTCTTTCTAAAAATGTCACACACTCTTGGTTCTCTAAATAACGTTGGAATACATGGTTCTTTAAAAAATGCATTTTTGTAAACCGGTGAATGAGTCTTTTTTAAATCTTCATAGCGTAAGGGTTCTAGATGAATTCAAATATTTCTTATAAATGCACATCAATAACCATTTAATTTAAAGGGTTAATAAAGCAATATGTCACAAGAGGCCAGGCGTTACAGTGATCCTATCATGGGTATGAAGTTTATGTAGGACATGAAGCAAATGTTGCTTGTTTAGAGTGTGTTATTGTTGCTAAGCGAGCATGGACTGCTAATAAGGACAGTAACTTTGACAGCTGTCAGTCATACCTAGCAGTCACTCCTTGAACTTGTTAAAGGATTGTCATGTAGTCACAAACATATCCCAACATCACACATTCTTTAAGAAAGGTGCCATAGAAGAAGCATTTCAGTTGAACCATTGTTGTAAATGAGTCTGGAGAACCTTTGAAGAGCGTTCACATATATTAGGTTCTTTATCAATTAAGCGAGTTAGAAACTTCACATTTTGTGAAACTTCTTCAAACATTTAAAATGTTTTTTCACACTCACATCTATTGAATGGTTCTTTAGGTAATCAGAGATGGTTAATCTATGACATTACCAAATGAGCTTTTATTTGAAATGTTTAATGCAGAAACCTTCATCTTATGTGTATCTTATATGCGCCTTATACAAAAACAAAGACATGTAAAACAACAAGACATTTATAATTTGTATGTTTTTTAGTTTTACAATGAATTCCTCAAGAAACACTTTAATTCAAAACCTGAAGTACTGAAAATGACTCAATCAGCCCTGATTTAGCTATTGAGAAAATGGGAAAAAAACAAATACGGGTTCTTGAAAATAGGAAAAAACAAAAATGGGTTCTTGTAGAGAGCATGCAGAGTATGTAGAGTGTACGATTTTGCCCATTTACTTCATTCAGAGAGCTCAGTGTAAGATGTTCATAATAACATGTTAGCTCATGGAACTAGACTTCATGGTAACCTTCATTTCAAATACTTGACTGACTAGTCCGCTATCAGCCAGTCATTGTACCCTAGTCAGGTATCTAAGTATAAACATATCTAAAGCAACTGTAATTGGACACTCTACCTTCCTGAGAGTCTAGATCACATCATGAACGTATTTCGGTGGGAATAGTGATGGTTCTGTCAAGCATTTGACAGTGGTAGTGGCCCTTGCATTCTTGGTAACGCCTCCTCATCTTACTTTACGAACAAATTCCGTATGATGCTTTAAACATTCATACTTTCAAAGAGCTTAAAAATGAAAGAGATCTTATTCCTGACTATTCTCAATCCATTTTTCTTCTTTTTGATATAGTCAAAAAAAATAATAAATGAATAGGTTTATATTACAATGAAAGTATTTTGTAAGGGTGAATTTAATTAAAGCATTAATTGTTAATGAAGCAATCACATTGTTGATGACTGTGGGGCCTATAATAAAAATTCCCAGGCTGAATAGAAACCTAGATTACTTTGAAACAATCGTTCAAAAAACACTATTGTTGACCACCTGCGGGTTTTGAGTGTTTTTGTTCTTTCAGCCTTAGCGTATGCTTCTTAGAAATACGTAAAATGTGACATATTTAGGCATTTGGAGAAACTTGACATAACCCTACATTGACGTTTATAAATGCTTATTCAAAGAAGCATCTGTTGCATGACACTTTTAAAGGAAAGTAACACCGAAAATGACAAAACAACATTAATGACAACTGGCATGTAATGGAATAATCCTTTATGTGTTTATGTATGTATGTTAGTCATCGTGAAATGCTTATGTAGGTGTCATGTAGCTTTATAGATAATGTCCCTCAGTGAAGTGTCACCAAAATACCCCAAAAGTAAAGCCTGCCCATTTCCAATTCTGAGCAAATCTATCAATTTGAAGTGTATTTTATTTTTAATATAAAGCAATGGGCTTTATATTCTCATGTTCTACTGTGAATTTCAGGTTTGCTCAGGATGACATGGCACGTGCCGGGACCGAGGCAAAGGTTAAACCTCTCAAACGCGATCAGCCAAAATACAGAAGCTCAGCTACAAATCTCACCGTCTTCAAACCTGATCTTTCCCAATCCCCAAAATCCATGAGACAATGTGGCTGTCTTTAAAACCGGCGAATGCCTGTGTGCCTTACGTTAGCTCTTCGCGAACAACAAATCCCCGCGATCCATCAGTTTTATCTCAGCTGATATAATACCTTAATAGCCAGCGTATGGACTACAAATCCCACAAAGCCCACCCCTGGCATCACATCAACACACCCTGAGCTTTTCAGGTGTCGAAAGGATCCTCAAATCCTGTCATTTCCCAAATAACCTTCACTCAGTGTCACCGGACTACAAATCCCATAAACCACTAAGTTACCTCTTAAATTCCCCACCCTATAATTTAACATAGACAAAGTTCTTATC
Source organism: Hydrocynus forskahlii (assembly GCA_037974365.1). Taxonomy (NCBI): domain Eukaryota; kingdom Metazoa; phylum Chordata; class Actinopteri; order Characiformes; family Alestidae; genus Hydrocynus; species Hydrocynus forskahlii. The sequence goes on from JBBPCX010070822.1 coordinate 6,736, forward strand.
TGAAGCCAAATTTCTTAAAGCTCATAATATATCTGCCACATCAATATCCTGATACCTGCTCTAGACTGCATTCTTAAAGGGCCCGTATCATAGGCATTTAAAACATTCTACAACATTCTACATACTAAAATTTCAATACACTACTGCCTTTCCTCAGCTCATATTCATGAATTGACACTAAGCTACAAAGCTAGTTTTGAATGTTCTACTTTTGTGATGTCACAAAAACCAATACACTTACATAGATCCATCTATTCTGCATACAGTAATGTAACCCCACCCAAGTCACACTAAAGTTGTAAGGAATGTTTTAGCCCAAATTGCTTTTTGAAAGAGATACAATACAGGCCAGCTAATCAGAACAGAGGTCATTTACCTGCATCAGTCTTCAAGGTACAGTAACAAAACACAAATCTGTTTAATTCTAAGGCATAGCAATGAATTCTTAATTTAAATTATGACACTATAAATTATAAAATGTACGATATTTTTTGTGAGCTGTATGTGTGATGCTCCATTTTAGACTTGAAAAGGTTTTCAAGAGAACCATACGCTAAGAAGTATGTTTGTGAGAGTATATTTTTGAGGGTAAAACATTGTTTATTGCGTCAGGCGGATCAATAATCCCCGCTCTTACAGAAGGCCAGTGTGTTTTCTTGGAAACCTGGTTTGATCATATGTGGTAATACTAAAGAACATCTATTGATTCTTTAAGTCTTTTTTTTTGTTTGTTTTGTAAAAATGATTCAAGAGTGTTTTTGGGCATTTGTGTTCAGGAGTTCCAGAGGATAAAAGAACACTGCCACCTATAATCTGGCTATTTCACTTCACACTGAATGTTCCTATAGGAGCTCAGGCAGACTTTGTTTGGGGGATGTTGTCTGGCTGCACAGTTCAGTGGAAGCTCTCTATAAAAGACATTATAGTACGAGTGTGTGTAAGTATGTGTGTATGTATGTGTGTGTGTATATGTATATTGCATGTCAGGTGTTTATTAGCATAAATCCAATTGTCTGCGTGTCGATTATCCCTTGAAATATACTGAGAGAAATCAGGAAAATGGTAGTAAATTGTCACTGAGGTGGTGCCTCACGTCACTGGGGTGGTCCCATGAAGTGTACACATTCAGTACCTTTAGACAGGCAACATAATATAACAAATAATAAAATGTGCAATAACCTACTTTGTTGTGCAATTTCTTATTGGGTTTAAATTGTTTTCATAATGTGCATTATTATCTTATTATTTTGTGCAATATTGTGCAATTTTCTTGCCCGGCGCAATATCTTATTATTATGTGGAATAGTCTTACCATGTGAAATGTTTCTACTTCAATATTAGAAGTCAATATTACAGAACTACTACTGATCTCTATTACATACAATAACAAACTCCTAATCACTCTTTGTGTTGTTACTAATTAACTTAACTGTATGTATCAATAGGATTTAAACCCAGCATTTGTGTATATAGCATAGTGTATTTCATATTGGGTATTTTATGCAGAGTTTTTATTGGAATTATTTAGACTTTCAATTTTACATTGTTATTTTTCTGAGTAACTGTGCAGTCGTAACATAAGCAATTTCCTCCCAAATCAATAAAGTTTTTGGATTCTGATTCAAATTAATTATACCACATTCACTTGCACTGATAAGTTGCACTGACTCAGTGTGCCCGTACAGCTTAAAACTTTGGGTTATGAAAAGTTACAAATATCCTCTGGTATGGTACAAAATTGGACCATGTACTTTTTGAGGGCCCATTTACATTGGTTGTACCTTTATGAAAAAAAAAACAAAACACTTTTTTTCTGACTGTAGAGAGGAAATTTCAGTAGTAGGCGAGGAGTCCCAGACGGAGTGTGTAACTCTGGGTTGTCCTGTTTATTATGTGTCCCGTGTCTCCAGTGCTGTTGTCTGTTTTTAATGTTACAGTAGAGTGACCACATTCAAGCGCTGATATCTTCATATGTTCACTCAGGAGACGTTCTGCACCTCCACCTCAGGCAGAGAGGGGGAGAGAGAGTGAGTGAGAGAGAGAGAGAGAGAGAGAGAGAGAGAGAGAGAGAGAGGGGGAGAGAAGAGAGAGAGAGAGTAAGAGGGGGGGAGAGAAGAGAGAGAGTAAGAGGGGGAGAGAGAGGGGGGAGAGAAGATGAGAGAGGGGGAGAGAGGATGAGAGAGAGAAAGACAGAGAGAAAATAAAGCAGAGTGGAAAATGGAGTGAGTAGAGAACAAAGAGAGAGAGTGAGAGTGATGGAGAGAAAGAGATAGAGATGGAGAATAAGGCGGAGTGGAAAACAGAGTGAGGAGAGAGAGAGAGAGAGAGAGAGAAAGAGTGAGGAGAGAGAGAGAGAGAAAGGCTGAATGAGTACTGAAAGATACATGAATGAAAGCAGGGAGAGCTGAACTGTCTGTGTTCAGGAGTTAAGTACATCTGCAGGCTTTTGTTGAAATTGCCTTTTGCCTTTTTTAGATAGACACAAACAAACAAACAGGCTGTCCATTAGCTTTGCTTGTAGAAGTGCGGCAGTGGAAGTTTGTTTTTATTGTTGTTTTGCTAAATTACATATATAGGTGACATAATTGTCATTCCATAATTAATTAGCTAGTCATATAAAGCATTTCATTTCTATTGGGTGAAATCTACATTTTTTCAATTATTTTGTGATGTCAAGAAAAGGGAAGAAAGCATTTATTCTTATAGAAATCTTATAAATTTTTATAGAAATCTTCTATGTAATTAATAATGTAATAACATGTTCATAAAAGCAGTACTTTTAGATTTGGTCAAGTCTACATTTTTTTCTGCTTATTTTGTGGTGTCAACAAAAGAGGAAAAAAAAATGCCATAAAAAGATGTTTTCTTTCTGCCAACTTTTTATCAGATTCAAAACATAAAGTAGAGGCTAAAGAAACATGTATATGAATATAAAGGTTTTTTTTCTTCAATGAGCTTTGAATGAGAAATCCTATCAAATAACAACTTTCTGTTCTCTAAACATGTGAAAATATTGCTTGTAAAAATTGCCACTTTTAAACATTAAAGAAAGAAAAAGATAAGAAGCAACACCATTCCCTATATAAACAATTCATTAGAAACAAATCAGATATGAGTTTACAGAAAAGACTAAGAGCTTTTACAGGGTGTGTGCACCATGGAGGACGTTGACTTTATTTTGTGTGAAGAATATACAAAACTGTTATGAAAAACCAGTTTATGTAGATTTTAATGCTTAATCATGTATTTTCCTAACCCATATATGTGAATTTCTTTCTCTCTCTCTCTCTCTCTCTCCCTCTCCCTCTCTCTCCCTCTTTCTGCCTGACTGAGTGTATTTCCATTGTGGCTGCAGCATTACACACACTGCTGTACGCACACGATGCAGGCAGACACAGAACAGCTTGCTAGACATTTAACTCCTTCCTGAACAGCACCAAAATTCACCTCTTAAAAGAGCATAGTTTCATATATACACATATATGGGACGGCTGGTGGACTAGTGGTTAGGGAGTTGCCCCTACAATCAGAAAGTTGTGGGTTCAAATCCCAGGGCTGCTAGTGCCACCATTGAGGTACTCTTAAGCAAGATACCATCCCCACACACTGCTCCCCAGGCACCCCCATTGGAGGCAGCCCCCTGTTTCACTTGGTTGAATGCATATGTATA
>JBBPCX010070824.1:0-10403 GCA_037974365.1 Hydrocynus forskahlii
AAGAGCCGAACGTCCCATCACTATAGCCTGCGAACGGAAAACGTGAACTGCGTTCAGTCTCGCGAGAGTGAACGTCAATCACGGTTGCGTTCATAATTTGTAAACCGACTCGTTCAGTTTAGCGTTCACGAAAAATAGGAACGTGTTCAATGTACGCCGTTCATTGAATGCGTTCATGCACAACACTGGGTGTGTATATATATATGTGTGTGTGTGTGTGTGTTTTAGTGAAGGAAAAACAAGTGTGTCACATTCCTCTGAACACACAAAATCTTAACCTGAAAAGGTTATTGGGTTCATATATACAATCAGCACTGTGCAAAAGTTCTTCATATTTTACATCCCGAGATCCAGATTTTCTTGTATTTTAATGTGGTCTTGGGGAACAGTTCTCCAGGCGTCCTTAAGGACCTTCAAAGACTCTCATTTCCAGTCCAGTCCCTGAACCTGATCAGTTTCAGAGGAATATTTTTGTTTATTAAGCCACTCAGTGACCTACGTATGAATAATTCAAGCAGAACAAAGCACATCTAACTGAAGGCCTGAACCAGTGAAGAAACAGGTGCAGATGATTCCAGATGATCAGGCGGTGATCAGTATACTAGTGGTGCTGAATACTGAGTGGTTGGAACTCCTTCATCTAGGCTCCTTGTGTCTTTAGGTACTTTGCAGTAAAACACTTGTTCTCATTTATTTTATTTAATCTACCCAGAATGCCAAAGATCAGACAATTTGACATATAATATTTTTGCATCAACAAGAGAATTCAAATAAGTGGTGTATATATATATATATATATATATATATATATACACACACACACACACACACACACACACACACACACACAAAATGTGCTGACCTGACTGTGTGCATGTGTTGTACATCTTTACATAATATTCATATCAAAGCCCCTCATGAGAGACTGACGTGGTGCAGCATCAGTTCCTGTGATCAGTCCGTGCACACACACATACACGCACACTCAGGCTGGAGTGTGTACTCCTCCTCACCTTCTCCTCTGTACAGAGGAAATATTGGGTTGTTATATAAACCACACTCTGACTGCAGGAAGGCGTCGCTCTGAAGGCACTTCAGATTCGTCTGTTTCAGAGTCAGAATCACATTACACTCAATTAAAGGAACATTCAGTAAAACTGCCCTTGAATTCCTGGCCCAAACACAAACCTCAGGCAGGTTAAACACAGAAAGAGTCAGAAAAGAGCGTGGGGGGCTGTTTTTCATCATCAGTTGTGTGAAAGACCCAAAACCTCTAGCCACAACACTGAGGCCTTTAGAGCACATAAAAGTGACACATCAGCCTCTTTTCACCTTCTTACCCTCCACACAGTACTGATAGAAGATTCTCCGACTCATGGCAGAGGCATGAGTCGGAGAATAGAGGATCATTTCAGAAGAAGAACCATTAAAATCTTGGAACCTTTACAGTAGAACCTTAGAAGAACCCGTTTATAAAGGTCTGCTCCAGATATGGTTGGTCAGTCAAGATGTGTTCAGTGTTTAGCTTCTTCAGTTAATTCAGGTAATTTGTGCGTATGACACACCAATCATCATTAAAGCTCACCAGTAAGTGTTCTAATCCACCAATCATTAAAACCCACCAATTACTGTTCTACCCCATCAATCAACATTAAAGGCCATCAATTTGTGTTGGACCCACCAATCAGCATTAAAGCCCACCAATTAGTGTTCTACCCCACCAATCATCATTATACCCCACCAATTAGCATTATAACCCACTAATTAGGCTGCTTCAGTCAGCACACATTTGTTAGCTTCTTTCATATTCAAATTTTCCGTTCCGCCTTAAATGGTGCAGCAGTTTTACACTTTTTTGTCACATTTGCTGCCCCATTTATGGTGAAACGCCTCAGGCGCCAAAGCATAACCATTTAAGGTGGAACTTAAATTGTGCAGCATTTAAATTCCTGTGCCTGAGGCGTTCCACCTTCAATGGTGCATCAAATGCAACAAAAGGTGTAAAACGTCTGCATCATTTAAGCTGGAAGTCCTCAGGAGTCGGAATGTAACCATTTAAGGTGGAACTCCTTTGATATCTGAATGTAACTGCTGTAACATTTAAGGTGGACTGGAATATTTGAATAAGAACCTGGTATAAGTATAATATTTGAATAAGAAGGTGTTCAGTGTCTCTAACAGACTCACTTATGCAGTTTCGAACCCTGTACGACTCTATAAACATGCACCAGTCAATCCTGAGGCCTTGTTTTTCAGTCATACACCAAAAGTGTCTGATCTGATGGACCAATAACGAAGTGCGGCAGCAGAGACAAGCTTCACACACGGGACGTTTTATAATGGGCTGTTTATTAAACACACTTCATCGCTCAGCTGTACGAAAACACGCCCGTGGCAACACGTCTGAAAACATGGGAGTAGGAATATCGTCATAAAACCCAAATGCTGCTGCAAAAGATCACACAACGCTAGAAAACGCCACTGATCACAACACTGTGTGCCCAAACGCTTTGCGTTTTTTTTTTCTTTTCTTTTTTTTCATCTTTACAAAAGGAATGTACCAACAGCACAGAATGTGAAGCATCACTGAAGCCCCGTGAGAAACAAGATGAGGTTAAAGCTCACATCGACATCGGCTGTAAACTTCAGATCAGACTTCCTATCAGACGGAGCATCACCGTATCCCACCATTTTCAGAGAATTCACACAGAATATTCTACAGAAGTCTACACGTGGCACTGCTCTTTTAGAATGACTGGGTGGGGCTAAACTGCTTTAAGAATAAATTGGTGGGAGTAAACTAGAGATGGAAGGGGCAAGGTTAAATCGTTGTAGGGTGAATGGGCAGGGCTGTGCTCTTTTAGAATGAACATGAAGGGCTAATATGCGGTAGGCTGAATGGGCAGGGCTAAACTGCTTTAGGATTAATAGGTGCGGCAATAGTCCTTTAGAATTAATGGGTGGAGCTAACCTGCTGCAGACAGAATGGGCAGGGCTTAAATCCAGCATGCAGAATGGACAGGGCTGTATTCCTTTAGAATAAATGGGCGAGGTCAAACTGCTTTAAGATGACTGGGTGAGGCTAAGCTCCTTTAGAATGAATGGGTGGGGCTAAACTGCTTTAGGATGAATGGCCGGGGCTATATTGCAGTGGGTTGAATGGGTGGAGCTAAACTGTTTCAGGATGAATGGGTGGGACTAAAACGCTGTAGTCCTTTGATTTATATTATATATTGTGCCGATATATTTTATTAACACATACATGAAATGCACTTATGAATCATAATGCACTTATGAATCATCAATTTTTTCACTGTAAACCAAAACGTGACAATCTAAGCAAATATTCTGTATGTACTCTTTGACAAACTGGGATAAAAAGGTACTCAGATCTGGTTTGGTGTCCTGGTTGTGGTTCTGCGGTGCTTTTATGCTGTACAGGAACGTAAAGCAGTGGGTCAGTCCCATTCTGGTGGGACGTGTCGGGACAATAAAGAGGAGCAGGCTCTGCAACGACAAAAAAAAACTGCCTGCCTGTAGTGCGGAAGTTCGTTTTTACACGATCGCTGGTAGTGCATGTCTTCACTCGCCATTGTCTCGTACATTCTGTAAACACATCAGAAACATAGTCGCCCCAGGTTACAACCTTTTACTCCATCAGCCTGAAGCAAAAAGATAATCATGTGCTTTCCGTACAGTCGCGCCTGGCTTTTCCACCAGAGGCCAAAAAGTGCATTGTCATGGTGACTGGAACGCATGATGCTTCTACCCTGAAAACAGTACAGCTAGACTGCAGGAAGAAGAAGAAAAAATCTGAGTAAGTGTAATAGTGTTCACACCACGCTGCTGAACTGTTTAGACTGGATCAAGTTTGTAAACATCCATAATGTACATCGGTTTGAGGAGCGTCTCTGAAAAGACGAACCCCGCGCGGTCCGTCTGCACACATTTATGTACAGAAAAAAAATGTGCAACTTTTATGATTCACCCTTTCACAGCCTCAGTCCTTGTCAATCATCAGGAGCAGTATACACTGGTACCCATCCCTCCCATCCTCTCTCTCTCTGTCTCTCTATGTCTCCTTTTTCTCTCTCGCTTTCTTTTATTTCTACTCACTCTCTTGCTCTTCTCCCTTTCGCAATCTCTCTCTATTTTGTCCCTCTCTATTTCTCTCTCACCATTTTCTCTTTCTCTCTCTTTTCATTCTCTCTAGTTCTCTCTTCTCCCGCTCTCGTTTCTCTCTCTCTCGCTTTCTTTCTTTCACTCTATCTCTCTCTCAGCGTCCTGGAGTGAAGATGTAATCCAGCGCCTGCCGCTCAGCTGCCGCTACGTTCGGATGCCAAAGATCCACCATGAAGACCACTCTGGGGCCATCTTCAGGAGAGCCTGAGGACACACACATACACACACATGCATGGAAAGGTTTTTCTGAGCCATTTTAAATAGAGAGGAATTTGTGCTGTTAAACATGCAACAACGACTGTTTCCCAATTCTACAATAATAACACTAGAACACTATTATAGTGAACAGGGTCCCCTAATCTCATTCCCTATATTTGAGTGCTACATAGAACACCATTAAAGTAACAGACGTGGTGGAGCACTATATAGAACTCTGTAGAACACTACATATAGTGGAGCACTGAACAGAACACTATTAGAGTGAACAGGGTCCCTAATCACTATTCCTCCATTGGAACACTATATTGAACACTATTACAGTGAACAGGGTTACTAATCACTATTCCTGCACTGGAACACTATACACAGCACTGCTACGGTGAACAGGGTTCCCTAATCACTATTCCTCCATTGGAACTCTATACACAGCACTGTTACGGTGAACAGGGTTCCCTAATCACTATTCCATACAGTGGAACACTATTTAGAACACTATTATAGTGAACAGGCTCAGCAATCACTATTCCTACATCAAAACACCATATAGAACACTATTACAGGGAACAGTGTCCCTAATCACTATTCCTACATTGGAACACTATATTGAACACTATTATAGTGAACAGTGTCCCTAATCTGAATTCCCTTCACTGGAGCACTATATAGAACACTATTACAGTGAATAGGGTTCCTAATCACTATTCCAAACAGTGGAGCACCTTATTGAACACTGTTATAGTGAACAGTGTCCCTAATCACTATTCCTACACAGGAACACTATATTGAACACTCTTATAGCGAACAATGTCCCTAATCAGAATTCCCTTCATTGGAGCACTATTTAGAACACTATTATAGTGAACAGGGTCCCTAATCACTATTCCTCCATTGGAACACTATATAGAACACTATTATAGTGAACAGGGTTCCTAATCACTATTCCCAACATTGGAGCACTGTACATAGCACTAGCATACTGCACAGATAAGATGGAGCACTATACAGAACTCTATAGAACACTACATAAAGTGGAGCACTATACAGAACGCTATTATAGTGAACAGAGTTCCCTAATGACTATTCACTACAATGGGTTCCTATCCCGACCACTATTATCACTATACAGAGAACACTGTTTGAACACTACCTGTTGCGGTGCTGTGTGGAACTGTAAGCACTAGATATTCTCCACTGTGTTGTCAGACCACCCGACTCACTCTCAGAATAGTGTACTATAAACTGAATATGGCACAGTTTGGGGCGAGGCCCCAAAACAGGCTGAGATATATTCAATAATGTGTGTTATTAGGGCATCATTTCAAGTCACTGTGTAAAACAGTGTGAACAGGGACAAAGTTTAGGACGCAGCCCTACATGTTGTGCTGTTTACAGAATAATGCATAATTTGGAACACAGCCCTAAATTGTGTGTTCCATTGCGAATAGGGTATAGTTTAGGACGCAGCCCTCTCGCTCTCTCTCTCTCACCATCATGAAAGGCCGTGTGCAGGAATGAGTCGTCGAACAGCAGGCAGCTTCCCTCAGACCAGCACTGCGGCTCCCCACCAACAACCAGCTCACAGTTCGAGGGCACCTTCAGACCTACACACACACACACACACACACACACTCATTATTCAGAGTTCTACACACACACACACACACACTCCTTTCCAGTACTCCACACACACACATTCTCACCTTCCAAAACTGAGCGCACACACTCAGTCTCTCACACATTCAGTATAACCGTATTTGTGAGTACTTCCTCTGAGTGACGTGACGCTGTATCTACACATACAGCCAAACTTTAACCTCAGTTATCAAACCGATCCTTCTGCTTTTTCCAAAAAGAGTTGAATTTGTGGTGACAAACAGCATGTTTCCTTCTGAGCACCAGTAAAATGTCCTCAGATTTTCAGCTATTCCTATCATTATGAGGACATTTGGTCCCCAAAAAAAGATCAATACAAGACTACTTTATACGGTTATTCACACACTCACTGTCAGTCCGGCACAAGGGCGTTCCCCCCGTTTGACTTTATTATCACTCACCCAGATCCTCCCCATGCCACTTCAACCCTTGCGATATAAAACTCAACTAGAGCACCACAATTCAGCTTTGAGAACACAAAACCACATACATACACATCAGCCTCTGCAATACTGACACAGCAAAAAGGCTGCAATATGCAAACGAGCCTCTAACCAATCACAGTGTTTCTGACAGGATAACCAATCACAGCTCCAGGTGAGTTACTGGGTGCTCTGACGAATTGAGGTCTTCATGTAATTCAACAAAAGTCTAATTTTTAACCATTAAAGGTGTTGGCATGAATGGGCGGGGATAAACTGCTGTAGTGAGATATATTTAAATCTGTTTTTGTAGCTTATTTGCCACATATGGACTATATGGATGGGTGGGAATAAACATACTTTTTGAAACAAGACTTTAAGCCCTCTGTAATTCCAGAAAAGTGATGATATGGGTCCTTTAACATCTTGAAAGTGTACATCTTGAAATGTAGCAGTAAAATCGCAATATTTATATTTTGTCCATATCATGCAGCTGTAGGGGAAACCCACATGCACACACACTAAGTGTTATTACACCACTTTAAATACACACTGACTGATGTGCAATAGGACTGAAACCCACGTTAATCCCTCAGACTGTCGGCTTATTATTCAGTTATGAACCTTAAGGCGCATTATCCAGCTCCTGAAAATAATGTGCAGAGTTAAAGGGGTTAAGGAGATTATTTTACATAAATGCGGCCTTTGAGAGGAAGCTCAGACTAACAAGCACACAAAAACACACTCCATGCCAAAAAACAGGCCAAGGTGCCCCTCCTCACCCAGGTGGCAGCGCAGGCGGACGTTGGTTGGGCCGTAGTGTTCGGAGATGGTGGCTCCGGGGCTCAGGACGGAGAAGCAGGCGTTCCCGAAAACGTTATTAGCGATGAAAGTGCGGAGCTGTCCCAGGACCCTCCATGCCCGTGGGCAGCGGCGGGCGTTCAGGGCCATGGGGGTCCCCTGATTCACCAGGTAGAAGGTCCACCACTGGCCCCGGGGCGTGCTGTTGGCCTTCCAGCCGGGAGGGAGGGAGGATCCGGTCCGGGACGGTGGCAGGCGGTAGACACTCTCAAACTCGGCCAGCAGGGCAGGGAAGCTGCGCTCCAGAAGCTCCACGTCGTGCTTCTGCGCCTCTCGGGAGAAGAAGGGCGCTGAGGGCAGGTCGGGTAGGAAGAACACCTCAGGCTTCTGGATGGAGGGGCGGTTGCAGAGCAGGTAGCGGCCCTGGTCCCGCACGCCCTTGTGCACGCGGCCCATCCCGGCCCAGGTGTAGCGCTTGGCGTAGTCCTGCAGGCTGTGGTAGAGCCGCTGGTTCAGACCCTCGCCGGGCCGCGAACAGCGAAAACACTCCGAAGACTGGCAGTACGCAAACCCATTCAGCTCCTCTTCACCAACCCCGCCCCCGCTGCCACTGACTCCGCCCACCTGGAGGAGATTGTGTTTATCAGTTAAGTTGTTTTTCCCCAGCTATCAACCATCAGTGCAAAAGCCTTGGGACCCCCGTTCCTTTCTGTTTCACTTTGAATCACCTTATTTTTTTGCATAAATATTATTTCCCACCAGTTAAACTGGCATATTAAGTAGATTCAAAAGTCCTTCAGGAAGCCTTGAGAACGGTTCCTCAAGACTACAATAAAAATACAAGAAAGTCTATTTCTGTGGAAGCAAAAGATGAGGAAATGAGGGGGCTCAAGACTTTTGCACAGTACTGTATGTAAATGGCTTATTAGCGTAGCTTTACATGGTGAAACCTTCACACATCTGGTTCCAGGTTGGGAGCTGCATAACAGCAATTCAGTGATTTTCGGATATTTTTGGACCAGTAGGTTCAGAATAAAGTCACCTATCTGTGTCATTTTCAGATATTCCAACAGATTCAAACATCCATTTCTATTTGTTTGGTTACATTCCAAGGATCCATTAAAGTGAACTGGAACAGAATTCATACTGGATTCAAATCACTACAAGATTATTACTGTGGAAACTACACACACTGAAGATTCGTACTGGATTAAAATCTCATGGCAGATTCATACTGGATTAAAATTACTCCACAATTATTACTGTAAAAACTACACACTGCAGATTCACACTGGATTAAAAACCCTCCATCACCTGGCGGTCTAGATGGTTAAGACCACTGGTTACCCATTGTTAGTTTATTAGTTAATCTGACTGGTTATCAGCCAATAAATTATTAGGTTAAATTTATATAGCTTGATGTGATCACATGATGCATTATCTACATTCTGATTGGTTGTTTGATGAACCGGAGTTGAAGGGGTTGTGTATAAAACAAGCTGTGTGAAGGTTCTCATGTAAGGTCAGCTGATCAGTGTGTTTTCAGGAGGAATGTGCGGAATGTGAGGAACGTACCTGTCGGAGTTTGGACGGTGCCAGTCTGTTGGAGAGGTCAGAGGTCAGGACTCCGGCAGGGAGGGCGCTGCCCCCCCGGGACTCAGGTGCGTATCCGCCCCGGAGGGAGGGAACGCTGTGCTCACAGCCCACGCGGTAACAGTACCAGATAAACAGCAGCGCCAGGCAGAGGGCAGTGCCCAGGGCACCCCCCTCACACTCCCGGACAGACTGCATACCCCCCGCCACCCACTCACGCATCCGCTCCAGAGACCACTCCATCACACACACACACACACCACCCAACACCACTACACTCGATCAAATAAAAACATATCCATTAATTAACTTATTATTGATATTCAGTGTCTACTACAAATTCTGTCTCCACTGTGAACTGTTTAATGTCTACTATGAATTATTCAACATCTAATATGAATTATTCAGTGTCCGCTATGAATTATTCAGTATCTCCTATGAATCATTTAGTGCCCACTATGAATTTCTTTAGTTTCCACTATGGATTATTTAATGTCCACTATAAGCCTAATATATCATTTCTATAGGTTTGAGAGTGAGGAATTAAACTGGGGACTCACAAAGACTTTAAGAGATCGTTTCAAAACCAATCAGATATGAACTCAGATGTTAAATATATTTCATTGTAAATCTGAAGTAAGTTAAACATAACACACAGATGACAGAGAAAAACTGAACTTCCAGTGAAGCACGAAAGCAAAAAGCGTCCAGTTTTGACCAATAATGCCAGGCTGAGCAGGTCAAATGTTTAAATTTGTAATTATTAAGCTTGGCTACGAAATCTCAGGTGTTGATTATTACGCAGATAATTCCATTTACAAGCAAAGTTTGGTTTGACTGTTAAACGATTTTTAAATGATATCTGACTATTTAAATGACGACAACTATGTAAAAGCTAGCGAACTAATTAAATATTAACAGGCAAACGTGATCAGCCTCTGAAACAGTCTGGACGCCTAAACATCAGACGTCCCTTGATTTACTGTGAAGAGACTGTAAACGTATGGAATATTACTGTGATTCATTAAAACTTCACCCTAATGTGTAATATTACTGTGTCATGTTTACAGTTTAGCCTCTTATAATGTCATTAATCATCAAAACAGCCCGAACACACACACACAGTGTCCCTGTGCCCAGGGAGCAGGGGGGGCAGCGTGCAGGGGGGCTCATGTCTGACTGCACTGTCCTTCCTCCTCCTCCTGTCCATGATCTCAGGAGCGTCCCTGTCTAGCCATATACTCTGGCCTGGCTGGAACCGTGTGTGTGAGAGTGTGTGTGTGTGTGTGGTAGACTCTAGCCGTTGGGGATTTCAGCCTTTGTCCTGCTTTTTTGCCCAGACGAATGCAGAAAGACACAAAACACCACAGGACACCTGGGGGCAGAAACAACAGACATTTCAGAGACTGACGGGCAGCAGAGAGCAAAACGGGCCAAATACAGGCCGCATGCATGAACACACTCTCACACACACTCTCACACACACTCTCACACACACTCTCACACACACTCTCACACACACTCTCACACACA
>JBBPCX010070825.1:0-10402 GCA_037974365.1 Hydrocynus forskahlii
CACAAATTCCCACAGAAACTCCAAAATCTTGTGGAAGCTGTTATAGCTGCAAAAGGGGGACCAACTCCATATTAAAGTCTATGTTGTGAATGCAGTGTCAGGTCAAGCATCCCTATACTTTTGTCCATATAGTGTGTATCACAGTGGAAAATGATGTCTAGCAATGTGTGGTGATTCTCTGTCTTGACCTTAGTAAGGACACTGACCGTGTTGTTGCCTTGTTTAGGCTGCACTATTGGGTGGTGTCAGAAGTGTATGACAGCATGAAATTTACTTGGTGAGCCGTTCCATTATTAAACAACCAGTGTGGGGCGGGCCTTGAGAGAAGCTATGCATGAGACAAGAGTCTTCTCAGGACCCATCCTGAGGCTTGACCACAGAAACCTTCACAACATATGGCAGCAATAAAAGAGCTGTCAAACAGAACCTCAAAACAAAATGTCAACTTGTCAAACGTCTATATACATCTTTGAAGTTTACTCTACCAGAGTTCACCCTGTCGTACATCTCAGGGTTTTCTGAGATATTCCAGTTTTTAGATATCTCTAAGTCTCTTTGTGTTTTTACTAAATGCCTGCAATAATGTGTGAAAAAAAAACAAAAACCATGTACTCTTCAAAAAGAATTGTGGCAAGAAATTCTTCAGATATTTCAAACGCTAGCTTCAAATATGGGTATGAGTATTTGAATATAAATATTCAAATATACAAATGCATGCTAAGAGTGCTGCAATCCACAGCATATAACAGTTCTACCAGTCCTTTACCATTTATGAATGCATTGCTATGTCCAGCGAGCCATCCATCTTCACCGCACTTGATCAGCAACAGCCCAAATACAAGTTCAAGAACAGTTAGGTTTTGTGGGCTTTGAACTTGTTGCTTTCGGGGCAAACAAAATTCCAACCCCCCAAAAAACCCTTCAAAATAGACTTTGTTCTGGAGATTTATTTGAATTGTGGCTGTAGTTTAGTGGGACACACATTATTCCCCAGCAGTGTTTTTTTTCTGCTTCTTTAATTCTCCCCGAGAATACAACAACCAGGCCTGGTTTCTGTCATGGGTTGATAAAAAAAAACAAAGCAAAAAAATAGAGAGGCCTCTTTTCAAATTAGCCAGACTCGTAATCCACAATCATCTCTGGAGCGCTTGCAAGTTCAGCTAATGTAGAGGAGGAGTCAGGTTTTTTCATGTCATTTAAACACTTTATCTTTTTTATTTGTGGGTAAATACGTTTGACGTATTTTGCAAAAATTTTGTTAAGAGGTAGTGATCGAAGCCAGATCAGCATGTATTGCACAATTTATCGTACAATAATAAGCTGCATTGGGCATCATAAATCTGTGTTAAGAGCTTTGACCAGCTGAATAGCAATGGTACGGGGGGGGCTTTGATTGCTATGGCTGGTCATTGACCAGTTGCAATGAACACTGCCATCATACAGTTTTCCTGATAGTGTTTCCAGACCTCAGGTGATTTATTGCTGCTTCTTTACACGGCTAGCTCCTGAGGAGGTACCCTCCATTTCCTCTGTTCTTGTTATTGAGTGGCCTCCCAATCTCCCACAGCCCCTCACCTCCAACCCCTAGCTGGCGCGACCCTTTCGCTGCAGTTAACAGCAAAACTGCCACAGAAATCCCCACAAACTTACAATAAAAGCGTTACATTTTGCTTACAAAGACCTTACATGGCATTTTCATGGCATTCTCTGTGTCTGTTCATTAGCTGTACGTCTGCAGTGTCAAGCAGTGCTTGTAATGATGACCCACTCTAACACCCATTCTTTTTGCCTGGCCTTTGTTCACTGTACTGAAATATTTAACCCCCAACAACACGAGCGGCATTGATCCATGCTGGAAGCGCAACAAATGGTATGTCATTGTCAAATAGCCAAATAACTCCTTATACGGAAGTTCTCACGCTTTGTGTTGATGCTCGAGGTGTCAGACGTCATGCTGAGCTTTGTCTGGTGTTTCTGTGTCACATAGAACCAAAGTGACTGTAATTTAAAAAACATGTGATAATAATAATAACGACTACTGGGGTTATAAAAATGGCATCACATGCAAATGAACATAAAGGACAAAAATTAATAATTTTTTTTTAAATTTTAGGTCTGAATTCAGGAGAGCTTTTAGGATAGTCTCCGCCCACTAGTGGGTGGGGAAAACCCGCAGAGGGAGGGGCTCCAGAGAGTAGGAGGATAAACACCAGTTCTAGACTGTTTTACACCATTTACATTTATTTCAATCCAGTTTTACTGATACACAGTTCTAAGGATTCATGCAAACAACCATATTATTTAAAAAATGTGACAAGTGTTTGGGATGTGAATCAAACGGCAGACCAGTTTGTCTAGGACCAGTTTAGACCATGCATTCAACATATGGTTGTAGTGCACAGCTCTATAGCTGTAGGACAAGAGACAACTCTGAGAGCAACCGCAGCTCTTAGAGGCTTCTGCTTTAAACTAGACTAATGAACAGAGGAGCAGAGAGGACGTGGCATGGTGGTGGTTCTGGATGTGGCTGTGGTATTGGTGGAAGGAGGAGCACCTTTCAGAATGAAGCTATTTAGTGTCGGAATGGTCAAAATGAGTGATCTAAAGTTGATACTAGACACAGCAGCATCTCCAAGTTGCCTGGACTTCTTATGCTCAGCTGTTTCAAAGGTTTACTAAGGAGGGCACCACACTACCACTACCATCTTATGGATGGAAACAGGGATCAAAAGAGAACTGTGAGAATTGTGCGAGCAGACATGCCGCGACTGCGCAAATTATATTCGAATTCAACACTGATGTGCAGAATGTCATGTCAGAATGCCCCAGTCATCAACACGTGCCTCGATTGGGCTACAGCAGACCAAAGCAACACGCAGTCAGACAGTCCTATACATCTGCATCGTTATACCTGGCTGTTGTACAATAGACTGGTCACAATGTGCAGAAATGCAGTGTGACACTGTGCTACCTTGACTGTGATGTGGTCAGCGGTCTTGCCAAAGACGGTGACTCAGAGGGTAAGAGGAGGCTCTGAACTTCCTTTAACCCACACACTGCTCCAGCTGCACACCTCCCCTCTTCTCACATTCCTTCATCCACTGTAGTCGGCCCTGCTCACTAAATAACTCCCCTTCGTTCTTTTCATGAAATCCTGCATCCTCCCCCATAACTCCCTTCCCCCTCCACCCCAACGGCAATCGGTGCTCAAAATGGAAAAACATCAAGTTTAAAACTTACATAATCTGACACCAGTTTATCCTTCTAATTTATCTCTGCTGTCTGGACTGTTTTGGTACCAGTTCTGTGGTCTCTCCACCTGCAAAACGGCCAGGGAAGTATATGCTTTTTGTAGCCTAATTTCCCCCTCCAAAAAGCCCCTCGAACACAGCTCCCTCCCAGGTGCAAATTTAATGATAAATCAATAATCTCCCTCCCCCAGTCCAACAGTTGGCTCTCGCCTTCTTTAGCTTTTGGGATGTACGTTACCCTTACGCAACCAGTCCCAGTGACTAGTACACAAGCAGCTTGCCACTGTCATTTATTATGAAGCCAAAAAAAACACACAACTCGGTCTGTTGTGTTTTTGAAACTGCTTGGGATTTTAGGTGATGAAAAGAGGAAAGAGAGAGAGAAACTGTTTCCAGTATATAATGCAGTGGATCGTCAACTGCGAGGCAATTTCTAATTGAGTGAGTCATCTTGAAGCATTTCCATATGTTCACCAAAGTGTTGAGAGTTCAGATGTCATAGGCATGGTGCAAAAAGAAAAATTAAATTGTATTTGTCTTAGCGAGCATCTGGATCTTAGTTTAGGCTTTCTCAGCCGGACCCATTGAGGCTCTGGTGGAAACAGCAAGTAAAGCGTTTCAGTAATCAAGCAGGTCATTCAAAAAGCAGTAGGGCTTCATACCAGACATTGCGGAATTTGAGACTGAAGGCTTCATCTCTTTCAATACCATTCTACAAATGGCACCAACAGCCTTCAAGTGTCATGTTTCACCTCGGACATGGGCCATAAGCATCCAAATGAAGCAGCAGCACAATCACAATGTATAGCACTCTAAACAGAGAGGCACACAGGGAAACACCGTGTGTAGGAATTTCGGAAGTGCTCACGGCAGTGCTGCCTCATTAAATCTAGTCGGAACACAAGTCTGTGATAACAGCCCTGCAAGCCTGGTGGTGCTTCCTTCCACCCTGTCCCACCCTTTGCTCCTACAACTACCCAACACTGTGGTCTGCAAATTACTCCCAGCTTGGATACACATGTTGCTTATGAGATATGAGCAATCGTGAGATGCCAGGGATAGAGGCTAGAATTAGGGTGGTGGTCAGATAAAGAGTGAAATAGCCGAATCAGCTTTTTGCAGTTACTATCCAGAACCTAACCGAGGGATATTACAGTTACTGCCCATGCTTCTATTATAAGCTGCCTAATGATCTCTTTGAGGACTCCAGTGAGAAGAGCATTGCAATAGTCAACCCTGCAGGACATATAGGCGTGGATGAGTTTCTCCAAATCTTCCTTTGACACAAAGCGTCTGACTTTAGTTATGTTTTTGAGAAGCCAGAATGCTGATTTAGTTACAGCTTCGATGTGATCACTGAAACCAAGATCCTCATCCAAGGTTTTTGGCATGGGCTGTAGTTTTAATGTACCTAGATTCCAGATATGCACTGAGATGCATATGTGGAAGCAGTCTGGTCCCTGTGTGCCTTAAAAGATCCCCTACTGCCCTGGTATCAAAGAACAATAAGCCACTGTGCCTGAATGACTACTTGCCTGTTGCACTAATGTCGGTAGTCATGAAGGTTTTAGAGAGATTCATCGCAGCACTGATCCCCGACACCAGAGACCCACCTACCACCCCAACAGATCAATAAAGGATGCCATCTCCCGCATCCTGCACACTACCTAGCCATGTGGACAAGAAACATGGGAACTATGTGACACTGCTGTCCACTGACTACAGTTATAATAGAACCCTATAAAGTGTTCATCAAGCTGAACAGCCTGAACAGCCGCCTGTGTGCCTGGGTTTTCAGCTTCCTCACAGTCAGACCACAGGTGGTGAGTTGGTGGTTGTGTCTTCAACACCATCACACTCATCACACGGCTGTGTACTCAGCCATTTGTTCTGCACTCTCACACCCAGGACTGTGCGGCCCCACACAGCTCCAACAATGACGAGACCGTATACATGGGGGAGGTGAGAACCTGAGATCATTGTGTCAGGACAACTGCCTCCAGAGTACTTTTCTTCAGCACCAGAGTAAATAGTTCTTAGTACCACCAAAGAGTCCCGAAATCTGTTGGCAAAACCAAGGGGCTAGATGTGGACTTCAGTTTAGATACAGCAGCAGTCCCACACCCTCCTCAACATCAGTGGGACTGCAGTGGAGACGGTGAGCAGCTTCAAATATCGGGGTGTTCACATCTCTGAGGATTTGACATGGACTGAACACATTCAAGCCCACTACTAAAAGGCAAGGCGGCATGTCTGCCATCTGAGACAGCTGAGAAGATTTCGGGACTCTCTGCTGATACTAAGAACTATTTACTCTGGTGCTGAAGAACAGCTCTGTACAGAACATTAAGGGACTTCAGAGGGTGCTCAGAGCGGTGCAACACTGTACCATATCAGCTCTACCATCTCTACTAGACATTTATACCAGGAAATGCAGAAGCAGAGCAATTGGGGTCATTAAAAGCTCTCACCCCAGTGACTGTAGGTTTGACTGCTGAAATCAAGCAGATGCTGCAGGAGTATTATGGCCAGAAGAGAGAGGCACAGGAGCTGCTATGCTAAGGCCTTAAGACTCCTTAGCAGGACAAGGTTTTAAAAGAAAATGTAAAATTTTCACTATAACACAAAGGTACCTCTCTAACTCACAGTATCTCAAGCAGAACTATCTCTGACTTGTCTTTGTTTAGCTGAAGGAAATTTTGCTGCATCCAGCTATTTACTTTTGGAGCTCTAAACACCTTCAAATAGCTATGAGAAAGACTTTTCAAGATGCTGCAGTCTCTTTGGGTCCATCGCTTGCACAAGTGTAGTTTTCAGTCGATCTTCACTCCAAACCTTCGCTGACATGTGTATCAGAACAGCTGGTACACATGTCTATGACTGCCACACCCTGCTTCTGATAAGATACAAACCAGAAACTTAACTTGGGGTCTGCAACCTCGGCCTGCTGCGGAGACCCGGCCCTCAGACCACAGCACTGCCTGATGCCACTGACCAGAGTTCCAGCCAGAGCGCAAGGAAGCTGAAGAGCGCGAAGTGGGTGATGGCAGCTATCCCGTTCATCCTCCTGCTCACCAGTGTCTGCTCCCTGGATAATAAACTGGACTACGTCCAGACTCCAGCGAACTACCCAGCATGAGACTCCCAGTTTTGTTTTTATGGATACATGGCTCAGCGACAGTGGAAACACAAGCTACACAGAGTAGCAACATGCTAACATTCTGCTTTGTTGCACTGAGCAGTAAAAGATGGGCTGAGGGCCTGTGTGTTTACATCAAAATGGACTGGTGGGTGAATGCTGCGCTGGTCTCTTGTTACTGCTCACCACTGCTGGAGTTTACGACTGTTAGGTGTGGACCGTTTTATTGACTGGGGGAATTCACCACTGTGCTTATAGTCACAATGTACATCCCACCCAGTGCTAATGCTGACAACATGTTGTTCAAACTTTGCAAGACTGTTTACAGACTGTTTATTGTTGCCAGAGGTTTTAGTCACTCAAGCCTCAAATCAGTTCTCCCCAACTTCCATCAGTTATGTGAACGTTGCAATGAGAGGGGCCGACATGCCGGACTGTAGAGAGAAGCCGAGGATCAAATCGCAGACGGCTGATCCTCGGCTACTCTGACCACATCTCAGTAATGCTGATCCCAGCGCACAGACCTCTCATCAGATGTGCAAAGCCCATTCTGAAACAGGCAAAAAATCTGGCCCCCTGGTACCATCTCTGCTCTTTGAGCACACTGACAGGGACATGTTGAGGAAGACCTCAGTTAGTCCGAATCAGTGATCTCTAGTACAACCACACTGAGCACAGGGGCCCCCAGGGCTGTGTGTCCAGCCCTCTGCTGTTCATGCATCTGACCCACACCTGTGCACCAATGCTCAACCCACATCATCAAATTTGCCAATGAGGTGGCACACAGAGAGGAGATCTGTGAATGGCTCTCAGTGTGGACAAAACGAAAGAGACGGTTGTTGACTTCATGAGGGCACGACGTGATCACTCTTCACTGAACATCAACGGCTCCACAGTGGAGATTGTCCAGATTGATGTCCTTACAGAGGACAGTGAGGACAGCTGAGAAGATCGCTGGGGCCTCTCTCCCCTCTGTCATAGACATGAACACCACACGCTGTATCCTCAAAGCCACCAGCCCTGTGGATGACCCCAGACACCCCAGTCTCCCTCCTCCCATCTGGCAAACGCTTCCATATCATATGGGCCACCAGTACCATCAGATTCCTCAATCAGAACTGAGAGATAAACTGTATCCCCTCTACACGCAACCCAACCCTGAACTGAACTTCTTCCTCTCCTAACACAATTCATATAGGCACTTACCGACACAGAAAAAGGAAAAGGAAAACTCCCTCACTCATACGCCGCATTACTGCATATTCTTCCACAGCGCAACCAAACTAGTTTGCCCACGTAGTCGGTAAGAACGAGACTAACGGTGTGAGGGGAGTGGGAGTGAGCGTCCTAAACTCGAAACGTTGCATGTTGAGACTGTTGTAACTCGAGGACCCCCTGTACACACTGTTCTGCCTCAAACAAGAACTTACACCCCCAGCTGCCACAGTAAATTCCCCCCTATTTGTTATATTTTAAACATGCTCTGCTGCTTTTATTTGCACAAACATTTATTGCTGCTCTACCAAACAATTCTACTGCTGGAATACAGTAAGTCATAATATGGCATTCGTTCAAATGTCAACTGCACTAAATGTTGTCTTGTCCTGTTGTTTTGTTGCTCTTTTTCTTACAGTCTCTCTTTCTACTCTGTGTAGTTTGTCCTGTCTGCAGCCTTGCAGTGTTGTTTTTGCTCTTGTGTTGCACCATGGTCTGGAGGAATGTACTGTGTATATGGCTAAAATGACAATAAAACCTACTTGATTTGATAAGCCACTCTTGGAGAATTTTTCAGGGAGGAAACAAGTTGAACAAAAGGAGCCCAAGAACTGATCCTTGTGGGACTCCACACAGCACAGCAGTATTCTCTGATTTATATGTGTCTGTAGAGACAAAATAATCTCTGCCTGCTAGGTACGTCATAAACCATCTAAGGGCCATTCCCAAGAACCCAACTGAATTTTTGAATCTGTCCAGCAGTGTTTTATGAATGACCGTGTCAAGAGCCGCATTAAGATCTAGCAGCACCAGGACAGTTATCTTTCCTGAGTCTGTAAATTGGTGTTGATTTGGTACTGATTTGGTTGAAAACTGCTTCTTCAAAGACATTGCCCATGAATGAGACATTTGAAATAGGCCTATAATTGGTAAGTGTGGAGGCATCCAGGTTTCTCTGTTTCAGGGAAACATTCCTGAGAGAAGAAAGACATTTGCTGAATTTTGGATGTGAAACTTTGAAAAAGATTGTGGGTAGAGTTTCATAAGAGCAAGTAGATGGCTGAAGATGGAGCACTATTTGCATTATTACATTATTGGCAATAAATGGGACATTCTGCAGCAGCCACACAGGAGCCTAAAATCAGCATGACCAATGCCAGGGTTGCATTGAGCTGCAGAGAACTGAACAATCTCTGGATGGATGGATCTCCATTCAATACCATTGGAATGAGCTGGAGAGTTGTTCGTGATCCAGAACTAATCATCCAATATCAGAACCTTTTGGACATTTCTCCACACAGACTGACTCAGTCATAACGCAAAACACAAGTGTGCTGAGTGAACTGAACTTCTTTGCTTAGGGGTCTGAAAATTCAGTCCATTGTCATGCTGTGAGCATGTGAATAGTGCTCTTTGGTTCTGGTGTTTCTGATGAAAGCCTTGCATGTGAGAGGAAATATCAGGGTTAATAAAATAGCTAAACAATCAGATGTAACGCAAGACACAAATACATCATTACAGCAGGGATAAGCTCTTAGTTCTCTTACTCACGGGGGCTGAAACAGTACCTCATAGCTTTAAAGCATTAAAGCCCTCCAGACACCAGCGGTTCGATAAACATAGATCTGTGGTCAGACATAAATGCTTAAGCTGCGTGTTTCTTCAGGTTAAGACCTCCAGTGTTTTATACAGTGGTGTCACCACCCTCCGTGGAGGGCCTGTTCCCCCTTCCGCCGCCACTAAGGACGAGAACGGGAGCTCAGCAAGATCTGACTGCACTTATGAAACAATCAATAGGAATCTTTTATGCCAGATCTAAATCTCGTTTCCCAGTTTTGAGCAACAAATCCTGTCTTCCTGTAGGCCTTAAAGGAGGAACACACATCAAATCAAATGTTAGCTAAATGATACTCGTGTCACTTCGTCCTAAACAGCAGATGCAAGGAAAACATGGAGCTTTCTCAGTGGAGCACTTGATCTTATATTCCTTCCCAGGTGCCATCCACATAAATATCTTTAACTCAAAGGCCTTTATATTCAATCTATGGTAAGAGGGATGCCTTCCACCCTAGCCTTGGTATTTAGGACAGTGACCCAGAACAGAGATCTTTCTTTCTGCCCCCAGGAGTTTGACTGATGTCCTCTGGTTTATGTAAAGTATCCAAAGCTAGTTTGCTTGGGTGGTCTAAAATGGCCTTACATGACATATAACATCCCAAATTCATGCAATCTGTGAGCTGAGTTTGCAAGCTGCAGTGATCAGCAGGCTTAGTAAAGACAACAAATAACAACGAAGGTAATATTATCAACTTTATTTTCAAATTTTCTGTAAAAACAACTTTCACTGCCTGCGGTTCATGCCAGGTTAAGTCACTGGGGTTCAACCCCAGTCATCACAGACCTTAGAGCCACTGCATAAGGCACTGCTGAAGCTATCGTGAACAAAATGTTTGCTATATTTAAAGAAAAAATGTATGTCTGCAGTTTTTTATTTTCCAAACGACACAAATAGTAATAACATTTATAATAATAAAAAAGACCAAAAAAAAAAAAAAAAACATACACCTTGGTAAAAACATACCTTTATATCCACAATTCTTTCGAAATGACATAATAAATCAAAATATTTACACAAAGCAATCTCAAAAGCTGTACAGTTACGGTTTCCCTAAACATCCCATATACCTTAACCTAATGCTGCAGCGAGACTGAGGTAGCCCATGAAGAGAGAGAGAGAGAGAGAGAGAGAGAGAGAGAGAGAGAGAGAGAGAGAGAGAGAGAGAGAGAGAGAGAGAGA